>JACCPG010000519.1:161015-174088 GCA_016069955.1 Drepana arcuata | reverse complement strand
CAATTTACCTTAATTTAAGCTTTTAACTAATTAATGAGAGAGATCATTTCTAGTTTTGTAAGTATTTGTCTAGAGAGGAGGTTGCCATCAAAAAAAAATAGTGATATTTAGTAGTATTCGCTAAGTCATGTTTTAGACACTTTTTAAGAAGTGTGATGCTTGCATTTTACTTTTGAAACCATTTACAAGTGTTAAGAGTCTGACACCGGTCGCTTTTATTTATATTGTGGAATATTAGGTATTCCGTTCGTAGGTAATCAAAACACATGACGTGACAATGTGAATTTCATAAATAGTTCGGCTTTTACAACGATATTTATTGTACTGGCAGCCCCAAAATTTTTAGGAATCTTATTGCTTAACGTTCCATGATGAAATTGTTAATGTTGCTAGCTATAGTGATGGTGATTTTAATTATTATATATATTTTTTGCAATATTAGAATAATATTTTTGTATAATGATGTTTAGGAAATTGTGTGACGCATATTGAAAAAAAAAGTTTTTTATTATTGATTTATCGTGATTTATTGCTGTGATTATAATTTTTTGTGTAATTATGTTTACTCATGAATACTTATTACACGAGTCTAGACTGTAAGGGTAGGGATATTTTAATATAATATATTTTGTATGGTGACTTGCGAAGGTTTATGGTTAGTTATAGTATAACAATTGTAGATAGTCATGTTAACTGCTTTGTATGGTGTTTTAAACATTGAGCTTTGTATGAAGCCCTTCACTGGTATGGGCAGAGTCCTCTTAGGACACCCCACGGAGGCACTGTGCTATATTTAGAGGCGTAATTGAACAAATTGTCTCCGGCACCTGACTTTGTAAATCCTCGGGTCGGGAGGCCGTGAGCGCAGGACGAACATAAAATATTTGTTAATTAATTTTGTATGTAATCGATTACACTACTAGCTCGATTTTGATTTACAAATGAAAATACATCGACTTTTTTTACATTATAAGCGGAGAGATCCCCTTCTGATGGTTTCATCACGGACCTCATTAAATAATGCATCTATATACATCCATATATTAGCCATTGTTTATATCTTTAATAATCGAATTATATATATTTAAGTAATCGCAGCAGGAATACTGTTGTATTCCTGAGTGTTGGGTAAGTTCAAACGGTTCAATGTTTAAAATATGATTCAAAATAAAGGTGTTTGAAATGTATCGCACATTACAGGCTCGGTTGGCGTCTGCTTAGCCTGCGTTCACAACGCTTGCCGCACGACTCTAATGAGACAATATTACAATACTACTGGTCGTGTTATATTCATTACAATATGGAAGGCAATGAGATTAATTATAATAAGACATTTTAACGTGAAATATCGTCACGTAGTTACTACTGTTTGATTGGAAATAATTTTTACAAATAGAAATCTTCTGGTCGGTGATTTAAGTGGTATTTTTTTAAAAGAAATGGAATGCCAAAATTCTGGTCTATATTTATGAGTTTATCACATCTTAAGTATTGGAAAACTAAACCTTATACCTCTGGTGATTAATTCAATAAACTTGTAAAGCTATGCGGTACACTCTATTGGACATGCCAACTTTGAACGTGACAGTTGACAGCTGACAGGTAGTTAATATTCTGACATGTGTATTTTTTGTTATCTGTTAATAACGCAATTCAAACAGTAGTTACTATTAAAGTATATTAAAAGATATAATATTGTTGGGAAGTATAAGAGTGGTTTATTTTTGTATACACCATGTATACATATCAGGGTGAGCCTTAGGAGATAATATAGTGAAGGTGATAGAATATATGACTAATCCTTCTTTCTGGTCTTTGGAATTGTGTATATGACACCATTTTAAACGAATGTCGATCCTATACATATAGATATAAAGTCTAAAATTCTCATCTCTGATGGTGGATTATTCTACCATAAGGGTGTTATGTACGCAGTTCTCTTACCTTTCCCCTCTTTAAACTACTCATTGCCTTTTCGTGTATATATTAATTATCTTGAATTTGCTTTGATAGTCTATGCCTACCCACTCGGGGACTTTTGTGGAAAGGTGTTAACTTTTTGACACTGGTATTCCCTCAATATTTCCCGGTTTAATTTAATCTTCAATTACCATTAATATATAGTTACTAAGCTCGCACTTATATCAACAGCTTTGTCCATTAGTCTATATCAACATTCCGTTTTATATCAGTCACAAAAGTTTCTCTCATAACGTGTATTCCTATAAAGCGTCATGCTTTCGTCTTCTTAGATAAGAAATATCTAATAATAATAATAAAGTATAATCTGTCCATTACTGCAAAAGTTATATACAGGTTGTCTCAGAAAATAGAACAGCTGTCTTCCAGAAGTTATACGGTGTTGTGAATATATCCACATGGCGTTGCTTTAAAACAAACAGCTCCAAAGTTTACAAAATTATTCAACTAAGTAATACTCACTCCGAAACATGGGTTTATGTTTTTTTTCTGGAACTATTAATGATTAAAAATAAAACTTTGAAACTGTAAATAATTAAAATCAAAGAGAAAGTGGATCTATCAGGCTCTCTCTTTGCCTTGAATTCAACTCTAGACGACGGAGGAGCCACACCGCCAAAAAAAATTGTTTTATAGTTAAATTCTGTGTGAAATCTATGTCCGTATATATGGACGCTTACAACAACAGGGGTATGACTGGCGTTGCATAGGCAGCCGTAACCGCTTACCATCAAGCGGGACGCATACTTGTTTGCCACCCAACTGGTATAAAAAAACTTAGTTAGATTCTACATTTTTATGCAAAAAATTGTACTACTTGAAATGTTTTTTTATTAGCTTCCATTAATAGTGTCCTTTCACATATTTGAGCAACTGTACCATTTTATAAGGCATCCTGTATTTGAGATAATAAGTCAATTATATGTCTGTATCATTATTAGTATGCGCACTTAAATATAAGTCTATCAGTATATTACCACGCAGCACGCGGGCTTTTGTGTTTGCTTACTTAGTACACGTTATTACCGCTAGATGGCAGTATATACAATTATGTTGCTTTAATATCTGAATTATTTACTCTTATAAATTGTCATATTAAATCAGCACTTCGCATTAAATGAACAATGCCCCAAATATTTACATACATAGTATTCATATGTAGAATCATAATGGTAATATGTAGCCTGTAGCCTTCCTCAATAAACGTGAGTTTTAATGCAATTTTCAAATCGGGTAAATAGTTCCTGAGATAAGCGTGTTCAAACAAAGAAACACCGCCTCATATGTGAACAAAATTCAAGGGTTTGCTCTAGTCGGCGTCTCTGATGCAATATTCTACAGTTTCCTTTGCCCAGTGCAATCGCTTAGACTTTCCTTTTTATGAACGCCAGGGAAAGATGAGCTACAAATGTTACAATTTAAATATAAATAGAAAAATAAATTAACTGTCGTCTGTTAAATGGATATGGCGTCAATCTGATGGCAAACTAAGACCGATGATTTAGCCGTGGTTTGAAGCAGTAGACTCATAGATAAGCAAACTGCTTTTCGTTCAAATTAAACTATGTACTTGATGTGTAGTATATATATAGATTGTTGCTAGCATAGATATAGAACCGGGGCTTAGATTCGAGTGAGAAACAAGACTGAGTCGAGGTCAGTTGATAAGAGTTGGTTACTCTTTAGTAAGTGCAATAAATTATTATAGGAGAGCTTGCCGTAAATCACGTTATTATTATTTATAACCTCAGTCCCACAGTCTTGAAGCATGGGCGAAAAAGTTTGCACCCTAAATGGTTGGTCACATCTTAGGTACAGCATACATTATTATACAATGGCTATGCTCGTGACTTGGATATTCTATAATTTATACCTATGAACCAGAGAGCACCACGCTGTGGTACCCTAGTTTCTTTCTCGAAGTTTCTATAAGATTTTTGTAATCTATTACTGAGTCGTGCTATTACATATTTTGGCGAAAACTATATAAATTCTTCCCGAAGCAAAAACTTTTGACGTATGAATTCATGCAACTCCCAGTCCATTTTTCTTTATCATGCACGTTACTTTACTTAGCAGGCACCTTACATGCATGTCACTAATATATATCTTGAATAATGTCCTTATTTAATTATATTTAACGATAGGTAGCTTCGATGTGGAGAGAGCTTTAAATTTTCATGTATACTTAAATTTTAAATGTCGCAACGTTAACTCACGTTAGACATTTAATTGACATTTAATCCCCCATAGGAATTGACAACCCACAAAAATACAAACTATAGTAAAGCCAATGATGTATTTGAGTAAAGCGAGATATGTTAACCCAAATTGCAACGAGTCCCAGTGTAAGACATGCCTTTATTAGTGTAGTAGTTTGCGCACCAAACAATTATTGTAACTAGAAATCACGCACAAAAACATGGAGGCATCATTGAGTAGGCGTTTTTTTTTTTTTTTGGTATTATCTCGTAGCTTTAGTTCCGGGAACTTTTGCTACTTAACCGGTCAATGGCGAGACCTAGGCCTCCAGCCAGGTATTGAGCAGGCGTAACTCGCCTGTCGCCTCTTATCTATTCCATTGGTACTTGTCGGAATTGGCCAAGGTAAGCGACCATACTGTCTTATCCTTTGTTTATTTCTTGTCTATGGCTTGCATACCTATAGTGTGATTTTACGAATATATCGTCTGATGAGTTATTTTAATTAATACTGCATAATCGTCTTAATAATTGCAGCAGGAATTGAGTGATGTGTACTTTTTGGTTAGAACAGTTTCTTTTGAGAAAAAAGAAAATGTAGTTTATGGAACGATTCCGTCAATTAAAGCTATTAGTGGTGCAAGAGTTGAACGTTTCGTGTTTAAAACGTTTAAAGGTTGTGTTTTAAACGAACATTACCAGATATTCATGTTACTCTGTCGCAGTGTTTCTATTGCATTTGCACTTAGTATATATTGAATGAATGAGTTATGGGCTGAAATGAATGAATATATTAAATAAACGCTAATACTAGTATTAATAAAGTAAGTAACTAACTTAAATGTGACATCTGATATGATGTAATACGAATCAAAGACATGTTACTTTGCATAATAGTTTCCTTACATTAAGATGTAAATGTAATATGGTCGTTTTCATTTATATATGAATAAGTCTGCTCCGTTACCGCTACGCCCAAAGTTTTAAGTGTATATGGAGTTACCAACTGACGTTGAAATATATTTGTATTTAAATGTAGAACGCCTTTTCCAGTAGTACATGGCAATTTATGGTTTATTCTATGAATTGTACTATACAATAAACATATATTGAGTCCATAACGGATCTGTCAACATAAAGTCTTATACTTTTCCATTTTTATTCTATGTTGATTTGTTGAATTTAATAAGTTTTTGTTCATACAGAAGTGGGAAAACAAGCTTGCTAATAGTGTAGGATCGTTACAGCACTATGTTATATAATAACCCACAAATCGGTTGGGCCCTAATGTCAAAGGTTTGGCCACTTCTGCTATAAACCCTTGTTAACTTATAATAGCTGAAGTTGAAGTCTTTGTCTATGGTGTGATCTATGCCATTATAATCGAGTTCACATTCTCCATACCGTTTTAAGTGTACACTGTTAACCTACCTACTGTTTTTGATGTTTTTGTACATTAATGTTTAAATTTATTTGTAGTGGAAAATATTTATTCACAAGCTTTTTGTCCGTTGTATTTGAATGTAATTTAACAGAAAGCACTAGTATTGTATATGCCTAATAAAAAAACAAAATGTTTCGTATTACTATGGAAGGCTTAAATTGCTTGAATAAAATATTCAGATTTTTATTATGGTCAGAACGAGAGCGCGATGGCACGTACCAATCGTGTAATTATGCATTGTAAAACCGATAGATGCCGCAAATGTGTTTATAATTAATTCCACCAAATTTTTTTTATCATTATTATTCACGTAAGAATTATGTCAACTTTTAGTCTATATCAAATAATATTTTTCGTCCTTATAAACTGAACAGAGTATTGGGGTTTCTATTTTAATATCCCCTCATACTCTGGTAAGTTTTCCTAAAGGACGGTATATTAGCCTATTTTTAGGAAAAAAACCTTTATTTATATTTTATAATATTTCTTGCCACCTAATATGTAAATAGCACATTGAGTGATTAGGTCTTTAAAGTTTGCTTGGAAAATTTGCCCAAAATTTACATTTTAAACAGACTGATTAAACTAATATGTGACCGACAATTTTATGTATTGTGTTATAATTGTATTGTTACCGACGAATCTCATTGAAATTCCAAAAATAATATTATGTGCAATAACTTATGTATGTTCTTAAAGATAATTAATTGTTTTGTTTCTTTTTATGTTATCTGTCAAAACGTAATTTGGCGGGTAATATTCCCGCCGTAGCAAATTAAGTTGTTGAAAAATATGCTCATTCCTTTCATAGATGCATTATTTTATTCAGCGTGAGTGTGATGCCTGGTGTAGGTAACTATAAGCTCGAATGCCATTGTTGTAAGTAATGTTGGAAATCATTACCATTAAAACACATTTTTCACGTAAAATTGTTTTATTTTATTTTTTTCTGAAACTGTCTTGCAGCTTGCCTCATGTGGTATATTCTATCTGTGCTAAGCCAGGGCAAAAGCTAGGCCCAGTGCTTTGTGGTGGGAAGACGATGTGAAACATAATTTGAACTGATACCTGCACTTTAAGAGGAAAAAAGGTATCTACCTAAATAAATACCTTTGGAAAATGTCACACAAACTTACATAGCCACAAATTAAGCAAAACTTGAGTAATAGTAAGTAGACAACGATATATTTACTTATATAGATAGATAAATACATAAATACATTGGAAATCCAAGACTAAGGTACAGATACTCATGTTCATCACACAAATAACTGCCCTCAGCGGGAGTCCCCGAATACGAAAACTTGAGAAATACGAGTACGAGAATACATTAACGATATCTATGAATTTCTTCAACATCAAATAAAATTAGGAAATAATTGTTTAGTTACTAATTTATAATAAATCTCATTGCTTTATGATATTCATATTATTTGCCCAAATATTTTTTAAACTGACCAAATCTTGAAAGACCAAGAGGATGGCGGGATGGACTGGTGCCGATACAACAAGCTCTTATAAAAAAAGAGTATTACTTCAAATAATTTAAAATAAGTGCACGAAAAATATTAGTAACTAAGTATATGGTAATGTCCATTGAAGGTATTCACGCAGACATGGTGTCCAAATCAGAATCGTAGCTCTGGAAAAGAGGAGTATAATTTGTTTATTTATTCAGGCAAAGTAAATAATCAAAGTGTTTTAAACGGTAGGGACTCGGCGGGATGGTATGTATGTATTAAAAATATAGATATTGTCTATACAATAAAAAAGCCCGAAGAACGAAGAACGTTTTAGTGGTACCCACACACACACACCCACTTTCCGCCAGAGACTTATTTTAGGTGCCAACGTGTCAGATGGCGAGTCCGTCGGCGTATCGGTTTCGTCGAAATTTATCACACCACGAGCTTTACGATGATTCGTTCATCGTAAAGCTCGTGGTGTGATAAATGGTTCGAGTCTGTAGTAGTTTTTAACCGTAGTTCCCATCCATGCTAACACAACGTGCTCCAGCGATGCCACACCTTGTCGTCGATAGCCAGCAGCGCCTCCTCGAGAGCCTTCAATCCAGGGTCATCAGGTGCAAAGACCTGGCACTCCTCGTCGAAGAACCTTTCCATCTTCAGGCGCAGCTCTTCGTTGTATCCTCTCCATCGCTCCTCGGTGGCCAGTGAGTCCAAGTTGTCCAATGATGACATATAGCTGCAAAAGTCTAAACTAAACTTTTCATCTAAATGAAAAAGAAAATGTTAAAAGCCGTGGTGGCCGAGTGGTTCGAGTAGTTGCCTGCAACACAAAGATTGTTCGAATGCCGACTGTACCAGTGAGTTTTCTGAACTTAGTACAGTGACACCACGAGCTTTACAATGAAGGAAAACATCGAGAGGAAACCTGCATACGTCTGAGATGAAGATGGGTGTGTGGATACTACCTATGCACCTCTGCCTACCCCTTCGGGACCTTTGTGGGAAGGCGTGAGGATATGTTATGATAAGTTTATAAAAAAAATTACTAGCTACGCCCTATAGTTCATCTGCATAATGCATTAATGCATATATCTTATATATTAGTCCAGTTCGGCAACGCGCAAGTGATGCCCCTGGTGTTGCAAGCGCCCATAGTTGGCGGTAACTGCCTACCTACAGGCGGGCCGCATGCTTGTTTGCCATCCTAGTTGTATTAAAAAAAAGAAAAAAAAAGCTAATAATCTCGTGACAAATTCCAACCACTTCCATCGGTTAGCTTTTGAATGAAATAGGAACACACATGTTCACAAACTTTAAGAGTATAATATTAAGTAGTAATAGGATTATTAGGATAAATTAGCTTGAACGCTAACTAGGCGCTTCATTATTGTAGGCATGTGTTTGCGCATCTATATCAATAGATACTTGTGTTTATGTACGTTAGACACCTGACTCGGAAACACCTCCGATCTTAAACAACCAAACCAAACAAATTAGGATTTTTGGTGATTGGTCACCCCTAAGCACCTGTTCAACGATGTAAGATATCCCGGCGGGAAGGCGTCGAGGGCAGCTCTCATGTGGTCCCAAGGATCGCTAAAACTCCTGCTTTTGAGCTGCAAAGTAGTTTAAAGTCTATAGATAGTTGCATCCACGAAGACACGTATAGTTTATAGTGTAAGTGTGTTTGAGTATTACGCACTGATTACCTATAAGTGCACAAGTACACTACAATTAATAGACTCGGGTCATGCTCCCGCATCCCGCGACCCCCTCGATTAGAAATTGGTGGCGCTCGTCTTTGGAGATAGCATTACCTTTAATAAGCGAACCACCCACAAGGTTTCGTTTCTTTTGCGGTGTAGCCAGAGAGAGCAGAGCCAGTTCTCTCTGGACTCACAGACCAGAAGTCCCCCCTCTAGTCAAGATTGTTCAAAAAGGTGTGTAAAGAAATGGGAAGTCTTTCAAGAAGATGTTGTTATATAAATGTCAGTGTTGTTTTGTGATAGTTTGATATGGGGTTCTATAAAATATAAATTTGGTTGGTATCCGTTATCTTCAAAGTTTAGGAACCATTGATCTAACGCACCCTTCTATATCTCTCATAGTCAATCTCGGAGTCCGTTATAGCTCTCGAGAGTGGCATGCTAGAGTCGGTACTAAGTGTTTGGGCGTCAAACTCCTCGATACTGCCGGTGAGTACGCTGTCACTTCTAGTAATGATTGACTCCTCGGGCTCCACCCAGATGTACGGGGACAGGGTCACCTCGGGTATGTCCAGTTCGTTCACTAGCTGCAGCCGCGTCTTGGGTATGCTGTCTAGAAGTGTCGGAAACATTTGCATCTTATTCCTGAAATGTTACATTCCACAAATTTGGGTTGAATTCCATCCATTGACCCAGTCCCATAGTTAAAAAAGCTTTAAGTTTAAGAAATAGATAATGTATCTTATTGACCTCTTACATTGACCTATTGACGGGCTTACGCTCTTCCCCCATACTTAAGTACTAATGCTGTAACATAATTATATTATTGTACACCGAATGATTTGAAAATGGTTAGTAACTCCATGGTACTCCCATGGAGTTTCTCCATAGAAACGACCAACCCTAACCGTGAACCTTTTTCGACATTTTATAAGTGCCCAGCTAGGCCTATGTGTAATAAAATATTTAGATTTCTTACTTGATACATAAATCGCTAAGTATATTCGTGTTCGAACAAAATAAACACTATATGATCAATGAAACTGTGTCTATTGACGTACAGGGCGATCGACGAGGTTGCGCTGGTAGAAGTAAATGGGAGGAATTGCATGACAAGAGATCAGCTCTTAAATATATATATTTTTATACCACTTGGGTGGCAAACTGTGGTTCGTCGCCTATGAACGCTTGCAACACCAGGGGCATCAATCGCGCGTTGCCGACCCTGCAGGAATCTTTTCACACCCTTCTTAAAGGACTCCATGCTGTACTCTCCAGGTAAAACCTCAACGGGAAAAATTCCACAGCCTGAGCGTTCGCTGAAGGAAACTCCTTTGGAACTCGCAGTGCGAGACCTTGATGATGATGATCAAGCTATTTTTAATCATATATATGTTAACCACTAAAAGATGCCTAGCTAAGAAAACTGCTGGAAACTGATAAGCTCCACTTTTAACAAGTCGATTGATAAGTACTTTATACTTTCTCATATTAACTTACCAGCCGATGAGCACGCGTAACTGCTCACGTATCGTTATTTGGTGTTGTAATCACTATACCGTAATATGGTGAATGGCGTTACTGAGAACTATTAATACTGAAATGTATTTGGTCGATACCGCACCTACGTGATGGTTGCCACGCGACCAAGGTGTTCTGTAAGTTGGAGCCACATCGATATTATCTCCGAATTTTTTAGTTCCTACTTCTCGGTCCTCTCAGAGGTGGCAGAGTGCTTCGAGCAGACTCCTTCAACACAAATACGAATCCCGACTGTACCAATGACATTTTCAGTAGAACAGCGATTAATAACACGAGCGACTTAACACGCTTGATAAGAAGTCCGAAGTTGTAGAAACGGCGTTGACCTCGCCATCAATTTTATTACGAGTTCGGTAATTTTTTTTTACATTTCATATCTTGAAGGTCTGTGCTTTATAATTTCGAATATATATTGCCTTGTCGTAGACACCATAATATCGAACAATTAACGAACTTCTGCAATAACGCGATGTGACACGTTTGCATCTTTATCTCAGCGATAATAGTTTTTTTTTTATACAACAAGAGTGGCAAACAAGCATACGGCCCATCTGATGGGAAACGGTTACCGCAGCCTATTTACGCTCACGATACCGAAGTATCACTTGCGTGTTGCCACTCTGTGTTCGGAGAGTTATAATGTGTTACACAATGTAACAATCCTCCCCCCTCCCCAAGGAGCTCATTACTGGAAACCTTATTATTATACCTCTGCCTACCCCATCGGAAGTGTGGAGATATATTAATGAATCAGTAAGTTATAGGCGTAGTGTAGGGCGTCCTGAGGCACGGTGGACGGACGACCTTAAGAGGGTCGCTGGCGGCGGATGGATGAGAAGGGCCGAAGACAGAGTATGGTGGCGCGCCATGGAAGAGGCCTATGTCCAGCAGTTGACAGCTGTAGGCTGATGATGATGATGATGAAGTTATAGGCTCTATACTTTCACTGTGAAACACGCATTCCTGCATACGTCACGACAGACGTATTATGTTTATTATTAGATGCTCGCGCCGGCCTCACTATTTGACGCAAGCAACATAAACAATTATGCAGATATAGATAGTGCCATCCACGAAGATGCGCCCCACTATTCTTCCCTATAGTTTGTAGTGTAAGTGTGCCATAGTCGATGTGCGACAAAACTCCTTAAATAAAGAGAAAAAAAAAAGTGTGCATCCTTCCACTAATGTTTGAGTATTTGTCGGTCGCCTCGGTCGGTATACACTGATTACCTATGAGTGCACGCACACTACCATTAATAGAGTCGGGACTCGGATCATACTTCCCAAATACGGAACCGGCGAGCATGTATGAAGGGACTGACCAATGTCTCTCGTATATTATTTAAGTGGTGTTACAGTATACATTGTAATCTTTGATTAGTGGTCTAAAGACCAATGTGGATTGTCAGTCAAATATGTCTGTAACTTTAGAAATAACTGGCCCTCTATAATATATAATAGCTTGATGATATGTACATATGTATGTAATATTCAGGTAGTTTAGCGCCTGACGGTTTTCCACGGCAATATTTATAAGCGTAAATAAATCACGCTTATATTAGATGAGATACCACAGACACTACAGAGATTTTTATGAGAATGTTTACGTTAGTTATGTGGCACAATGCCCAATTTCGCGCCAGTTGAAAACGTGATACGCCTCGAGTAGCCGCGTCGTACGTAACCGGTATATTTGAATAGAATCGAATCGTGTCCGCCATTGTTGTCCTTGCACTTGGACGAAGCGTGCGCGCTATTATATAGCTGGCAATAGTGTCCATACATTAAAACCCATCTCAACGTTCGCGGTATACCGTATATACTTATACAATATCAGCTGTGATATCGCGAATGCGCGGCGAACGTGACGCAAACTTGTTTGGCTCTGTCTGGCCTCTCACTCAGTCATGTGTCTATAATACACACAGATGGACGTGGTAATCGGTTCGCCGTCGCTGCGACTGCGCGGCGGCGTCAATAACAATAGTGACAGAAAAAAACATGAGTTAAACCAGTGCACAAGTGCCATGTCGCCAGAGACTCAACGGCTCCTGCCTCCGACCTCCGAAACTATTATGACTAAGCCGTTTCCTATCCGAGGTGATTATTTGTATTATAACTAGAATAATAATACTTACATTACCTACGTATAGGTCTTCAACTAAAAATACACGGTTCTATGACAGCTGTCGTTTCGTTTCCCGCGAGAAATCGCTGCATAACTTTTGCAATGCAAGCGTTCAGCACAATTGGTACATTGCGCGCGATTGCCGTTCTTTTTATTAATTGTATTATTTGTAGTGTTGTTGTTAGATTGTGAATTATAATGAAAGCATAGGTATATAATGTATCGAAACTTAACTTAACTTATTGAGTGGTATCTTTTTTTACGATCTTTAAAACCTACTTTACTGACTCACCACTGCACTAGACCAGAATTCCTATAAGCTATAATAATAATATAATATATCCTCACGCCTTCCCACAAGGGTCCCCGAAGGGGTAGGCAGAGGTGTATAGGTAATACCCACACACCCACTTTCCGCCAGAGGTATATTAGGTGCCAACGTGACAGATGGCGAGTCCATCGCCGTTACTCGAGCACGACTATACATACGCCTTTGAATTTCTTCTCAGACGTATGCAGGTTTCCTCTCGATGTTTTCCTTCACCGTAAAGCTCGTGGTAATCACTGTACTTAAGTTCAGAAAAACTCATTGGTACAGTC
>JACCPG010000519.1:107696-160015 GCA_016069955.1 Drepana arcuata | reverse complement strand
TACCACTTGGGTGGCAAACAAGCCATTTATTTATTTATTGCACAAAACTAATTACAATCTTTAAAGATAAACATTACAAAGTTTGAACTAGGCTGCATCGTATATACACACACACAGCCTTAGTTAAAATAGGTTTCTTACATAAATAAGAAATCTTTTTGGAAAATAGCTGATTTGATATTAGTAAATCGCAAATCATCTGGCGTGGAAAATATAAATAAAGCTGTGATTGTCAAGATTAAGAAAGGCATGTTACGTTGCTTTTGACATATAGAAAGGACGAGTGAAGAAAGATTGACGAAACAGATATACAAAGCAAAAGTGTGTGCAAGAAGAGGCAGAGGAAGGCCACGTTCCAACTACCTAGATCGAATCGATCGGACGCTCAAGGACGGGAACGTCAAGAGTACTCGAAATCAATAGTAGTCTGCTCGAAACCGACGAGCATATATGAAGAGACTGATGAATGTGAACGAAGCGAAAGAGGTATATAAGACTAGAGAGAACTGGCGCTCTATACTCTCTGCCTACCCCGTTAGTCGTCGTCGTCACATTGTATTTCGAATTGCGAACTCGATTTTTCCCTAACATTTTATGATTTAAATTGTGATTTTAGTGAGCATGTCATTCATTGAAACAGAAGTCCTGATGTTAGCGATATGTAAATTAATTTTGAAGTCGCAAATAAAGACCTTTTAAAAAAGCATTTACAAAGACAATTAACATTTATCCTTGTATTATTTTGTTGTCTTTGGTGTGTATCTAAGGTGAGTTAACTATCGGATTTTAGGTCAAATGGTAATACCTCCATTCCGATAGATCGATGTAGTACCTAATCGATCGATTTAGTAAGTAATCTAAACACTGGATTCCTGAAATTGCTTTGTCTCTTACGTCCCGTCATACTACAATGGATTGTTTACCTTTTCATATTAAGTACCCGTGGTCATAGAACTGGTCGAGTATCAAGTAATTGCCTGCGACACAAAGATTACAAGCTCGAATGTCGGCTGTACCAATGAGTTTTTCCGAACTAAAGTACAGTGATTAGTCACACCAAGAGCTTGACGATACATCGAGAGGAAACCTGGATACGTTTGAGAGAAACTTCAAGGACGTATGTATAGTCCTGCTTGAGTAACGGTAATTCAAATTATTAATATAATGTAAATAAAATAGTAAAGATTTTTAGATTCTCAATCCAAGTTATGTCTATGTTAGGAGGCCCCGCTCTTCTATAATTATGTTACAACTAGCTGCGTCCGCGACTTCGTCCGCGTGAAATAGTGACTTTGGGCAGAATTTTGTTTATATTGGATATTTTAAGTGAAGCTTACCACAATATATTACTGAAAACTACATCTAAATCGGATAAGCCGTTTCTGAGAATAGCGTGCACAAACGCAGAAACAAAACAATAAATAAATAGACAAATAGATAAACAGACAATAAAATTCTAACAATGATTGTTTTGGGTGCTATTTGCGTTTATAAAGCTGCCAATATTTTTTCTCAAATATCTTCCATGTACAGACAGACAGCGATACGTTACATTTTCATTTTAAGTATACATACTCATGTTTTTCTAGGACCTAAGTAGTACAAGTCTGTGTGTAGTATACATACATACGTATAAACTTAAAGCGGACGAAATTCTCAATAGTTATATATCGGACAAGTTACGTTACGATGACTGATGGTTGACGTTGGTTAACATCTTCAAACAATTCACACCTGTTTAAAGTATCGGTTGTTGTCACACGATGTTTTCTTGCCATACAATCCAATTAGCATAGCCATTACTTAGCTCCATACAATGTATTGTGTAAAAAGTGCGTTTACGAGGGCAATGTCAAGGATACAACAATGTGGCAAACAGAATTAACACGGACCACCCACGTAGCATTTAATTAATTAAAACCACACCACCGCACCCTGCCTTGTAAATTTACATTAATCTATCAAAGAACACACTATGGTGTCTATGCCTACATATTATGTGATGGCCAGTAAAGATTATGAACAACATAGCATTAAAAATTCTCATGTTTTATTGCATAACCGGGCCATATCGTTGGTAAACAATGCTATTGATCATCTAGCTTTTACACAATAGGCAGAAGAAAAATGAAATATCCATTAAAAATATACAATCTACAATAAGGATAACAAACCATACAGCCCATCTGGCGTTTAGTCTATAGCTTAAAGTTCTTTTAATAGAGAAAAAAGATAAACTAAGGTTTCTTTTCAACATCATTCGTTAACTATAGACAGTTCATCTATAATATGGGTACATAGGTACAAGTTCAGTTATGTTAGCATTCTGATCTATTGACAGTTTGCTCCGTAAAGTTAGATTTTATGGTAAAATTATCTGTACCTAGAGCATTTTGTGTACATATTGAACTAATCAAAATATTAAAAAATATAATAACGATCCACAGCGAGATCGTAAGTATCAGCGATACTACACAGTGATGATAAACATAGTTAAAAAGATGTTCGACATAACCTAACCATATAAAAAGACAATTATATCACGTAAATATTTGTAGATGGCGAGGATCGAATCCGCGACCATTAGCTACGTAAGCAGGGCTTGAGACTAAAAATGTCAGACGCTGCTTTGCATCTGACTATAAAATTTTAATAAACTAATACGTAGTAAAGTATCAAATTGAATAGCGAAAGATCTCTTTAAGTTTAGAAGAGAACTGGTGCTCTACACTCTCTGCTTGCCCCGTGAGGGACTCCTCAATGTCAATGTCTCACATGATTTGAATGTACTTTTGGATGACAACGCACGTCGTGACGTAAAATTTGTAGTTAGCCGTACTCTTTTGATACTTGAGACTTCAAAGAAAAACTGAGTTCGCTCTGCCTGATACAGTTCCATACATTTATAACATATCTATATTTTTTTGGTAACCTTATTCAAATAGTCATGAGTTTCGTGTTTCGCCTGTTCTCAATTACAATTACGAATAGATTAGTGTCATAAAACGTAATTTTTTATTTTAAGCGGCATTCTTTGCGTAGCAATTTTGCACTAGCTGAGCTGGGATATATATTTCCTCACGCCTTCCTACAAGGGGTAGGCAGAGGTGTATAGGTATCTGTCTACTAACGCGCCCACTTGGCGGAGTGGTTCGATTATACGCCTGCGACACAAATATCGCAAGTTCGAATCCCGACTGTACCAATGAGATTTATTGAACTTAAGTACAATCATTAGTCACACCACGAGTTTCACGGTGTAGGAAAACCGAGAGGAAACCTGCATACGTCTGAGAAGCAATTTAAAGGCGTATCCAATAAAGGACCATCTGTCACATTGGCACCGAAATTATATCTCTGGCGGAATGTGGGTGTGTGGGTACTACCTATACATCTCTGCCTACCCCCTTCGGGGACCCTTATGGGAAGGCGTGAGCATATATTACAATTTGAGATACACACCTCTTTTCATTTATAAAATCGCAAAGTACGAGAATTTGACTAAACGTATTGTTGTAGAGGTCAAGGCTTTCGCAGACTAATTGCGTTGATGTTGTCAGTGCTTATCGCCCATAAGGACGACCATTATTACTATCATATTTTCATCGCTTATGATATTGCTGTTCGTGTAATTGTTCGATATCTCTCATCGATTCCATAAATTTTCAAATGTATAGTTGTTTTTCTTTCTTTTTATTACTGAGAACGAACATAAATGGGGCCAGTAGTATGGTTTTCTATGCCGGTATTACAAAAAAAAAGTTTTCTTTAAACGCTACAGGTATCTTTGGTCTGCTCTATTACATGCTGGAAGTAGGTACAGATAAAATCTATAGGTAAACATTTACAAAGAATAATAAAAGTTCGACGACCATTAACTAGGAATTTTATGTCCAAAAGTTACTATTTCTGCTTATCTTTAAATTACAATTATTAATTTGTTCAAAAAGGTTATCGTACCCTGTCGTCAACTGGCCATCATTTATGTGTTGCGTGATGTCTGACGCATTTCTCACGATAGCGCATCTCCGCACTCTATTCGTAGACAATTCTTTTGTTTACCACCGAACCAAAATACGTACAACTATAATTACAACTGGAAAGCTACACGATCGACCCATAAATTTTTTATTTCTACTTGTTATTTGAATATTAAGGTGTTTGAGGTTTGATATTTTCAATAATATGTATTACGATACAATTTTAGTTTCTTGTAACATGTTGTAGACTGTTCCTGGGTAATAAAGTAAAGTTTCCACAATGCTGCGAATTCTATAATGCTGATAATACTTTTTATTGAGAGTATCACTATACTCTCAATAAAATGTCAACGCCAAATCTTAGTTAAAAAAGTACATATAATTTTGTTATTGCAAACGCTTTAACAACCAACTGCACATCTTAAAGCAGTCTATTAGTTTGACACCTATCATATTTAAAAAAGAAAGTACTATGACAGGTTGAAAGTAATAGTTGTAGGTTATATAGGTGTTACTTATTATACAACTTATTCAGTACAATGATTTATTTAACAATGATATAAATAAGCAATTCAATATTGATACCATGTATGGAGATTTTTCAGATAAGTCTATGACTAGAGCAACTGTCAATCGATGCGATCAGCATTGACATGACACTGACAGTTCGCATACCGCTGCCATTTGATACGATCGCCGATCGGCTTTAACGGTGTTAATTTTAATATAATTGAATTAATTATTAAGTGTAATTTATTGTAATAGTGACGTAAAGTAAATAACGAAGACTATGGATACGGACGATAACCGCGCTGAAGGTTGGAAGTATTTGAACAAGCAGTTTTTCGGTGATGGTTAGTATAACTAAGTAACTCCGGATTTTAACAAATTTACTCAAGTTTTTAACTAGTCAAGGTAAAGACAAGAGTTATGATTGTGGTGCATGAGGTGATAAGTAATTTGAATGACCTCTATCGGCGCAATCGTTCGCATTATAGTGTTTTATGGCCTTGGCTACGAAAGCAATATTTATCGCGTTTTTTGCAAATCCTTTTTTGAGACGGCGGCAAATGTAATGTTATTTCAAAGGAATGCTTTGAACTTAAGTAAATATGTTTATCTACGGAACACGCTGGACGTCTTTTATGTGAATACATAAAAGACGTCCAGCGTCAGCGTCAAGCGTCAGCGTCAAGATAAGGTATCACTTAAGGTTAACCTTTAATATGATAATGTCGTCCAGCATATACTTTCCTCGTTTTATTTATTTACACTTATTCATGCAGTTAGACCATACATTAGAATACTGGAGCATTCATATAAAATAATATAACATTAATGTTTCCATATGTATACCTTGGTGGGTTAAACAAAACTGAATTTGAAAAATGTTAATTAAAATATATCAACAGGACAATTCCATGGTGTCTGGTAGAATACAGAATATGAGTTAAAGCCTATCGGCATACTTTGCTATTATAAGAAATTGAACAAAAAGTATTGTTTCTCGGAATTAATTAATCTCAAATAAATCTCGGTGGTAACTTTAGTTTTTGTTAAGTATATGACATTCAATAAGTGTTCCCTGTGTCCCTTACGTTGAATAAAATATTATGATTTTGATTTTTGATTTTTGTTAGTTATAAACATTCATAATCAATAAGGGTTGTGAATTAGAATTTGTCCTTAGTTGTATAGAATTTAGCGTCACTTAAAATATATTATACCCAGCAAAAACTGGGTTTATTTTTATTGTGCTTCCTTCCACAAAGCAGAAAAAGAAAGATAAAAATGTTATTATAAGTTTTTACTTTAATTTGGCATCTTGGTGAATGACCCATGAAAAGATCTTAAACTCATACATACATACATATCATCACGCCAAGTCCCTAACGGGGTAGGCAGAGAGTATAGAGCGCCAGTTCTCTCTAGACTTACATACCTCTTTCGCTTCGTCCACATTCATCAGTCTCTTCATACATACTCGTCGGAGTTGAGAGTCCGATCTATTTGATCCAGGTAGTTGGAACGTGGCCTTCCTCTGCCTCTTCTTGCACACACTTTTGCTTTGTATATCTGTCTTAAACTCAGTAACAATTAAAGTGATCCTGGACTAAATCATTTTTTATTTGTTATGTTATGTGAGGTATCACAATAATCTTTATAATCATCTATGTAAGATGAAGAAAAATAAAAAAATATGAATGTACCTTTAACTTATTTTATTGGAACTATGCATACACTTATGCCACAATAGTGGTCCAAGCATTGATGATGTGAAAAGCTTTGATTTCAAGTACATATCAATATATTATTATTCCTTTTATATAAAAACTAGCTTATGCCCACGGCTTCGCCCGCGTGGAAAGAGCAACATACATATTTTTGCCTTAATAATATTAGAGCTTTGAATCTTTCGGGATTCAAATGTAGCCTATGTCTTAATCCTGGGTATAAGCCATCACCATAAAAAAAAACAGTAAACCGGCTTTTTTTTTTTCAATAAAAAGTATCCTATGTTACTTCTTATACCTCCAGGAATATGTGTACAAACTTTCATGATAATCGGTTTTGTAGTTTTTACGTGAAAGCGTAACAAACAAAATTACATTCACATTTATATAATATTAGTAAGGATGTTAAAAAAAAGGGGCACAGGGAACACTTATTAAATGTCACATACTAAAGCTACCACTGTTATCAAGAAATAAAACCTGTCAGGAGAAGAAGGGAAACAAACTCCCCAGTTTTCTTTTTTAACATTTGTTCCACAGTACAAGAGTAGTACACAGTAGTTGTTTGTACAACAAGTATAATAACATTCACTTTCACAGGATTTATATTTATGTATACATGCTAATTTGACAGATTGCAATCTATTTGCCCCCAGGCAGTTTGACAAAAGTCATCTACAACACATAGATTGGCATCCCGCCTGTATGAATGAGTTTTTCTAAATATAAGTACCTTCAGACATTAGTCACACCGGAGCTTTGAGGTGAAGGAAAACATTGAGAGGAAACCTGCATACATTTGAGAAGTAACTCAAAGACCCATGTATAGACAACTTTGAGTAATGGCGATTGATGGATGAATGTTCGCCATCTTTCACATTGGAACCTAAAATAATATCTGGTGGAAAGTGGGTGTGTGAGTACTACCTATACGCCCCTGAGAACCCCCTAGGTCCCCTAGGATAACATTTGTGGGATGGCGGGTATATTAATTGTTTTTTTTTATTTTCTTCAGGAGAAAGAGCAAACTATGTGAACATACCACACGTGATAGCCATGGTGGGTCTGCCGGCTCGAGGCAAAACATACATCTCAAAAAAACTGTCGCGGTACCTAAACTGGATAGGGATTAATACCAGGGGTGAGTCATACACCGATGCAGATATTAAGTGCCCACTGCAGCCTAATCAGAGGCTGTCAACTTAATCTAAGAAAAGAGTCATCGGTACAGTTGCGCTAGCTTTGAAACCTTTAATCAGTAACACCTTACGGTCATCAGGCGGACCACAATTGACTTGATGCTTGTCAGCCATCTTTGTTCTACAAAAAAAGTTAAAATATTTCCATTATAGTAAGAGGCAACATTACAATATAAGATCAAAATCTTTTATTCAACGTAAGGGACAAAGGGAGCACTTATTTGAACGTCAAACTAAATATAAAACTAGGTACAGTTACCATCGACATTGACGAGTTAACATCAACGATCCGTTAAGATCGTCTGCATAGCAGCAATCCAAATACTTCTTACTTGATGTATAGAAACAACGTCTACATCTTCTATAGAAACAAAGACTTCAACATGCCATTTATTCAAAGAGCCAAAACAGTTTTAAACGCCATGATAGTGCGGCCCAATTATTGACAACGCCATCTATCGCGCTAATACTAAAACGAAATTAGGCTAATTACAGATTGATCATTGTGTTTTAGTATTCAACCTGGGCGAGTATAGGCGGCATGCCACCTCAGCGTATACGAGTCATGAGTTCTTCCGCGCGGACAATAAGGAGGCGATGGCGATCAGACAGCAGTGTGCGCTAGACGCCCTTCACGACGTCTGCCAGTGGCTGGCCAAGGGCGGCGAGGTGGCTGTGAGTCGCGCTCTTTTAAACTTGGCACCCAACTAACACTGCCCACTAGCACGTTCCACTGACTTGCATGAGCTTCCATTTTCAAAAGAAATGTTAATGCGTTCGGATCTGTGATCGGCTGACTACACTTGGCACTCAACTAACACTGGACACTAACAGGGTCCATTAGTTCTATATTCAAAATAAGCGTTAACGCGTGATCTGTGATTGGCTGGAACTCTCCAATCACAGTGCCGTACGTTCTAATATCTCATTGTTGAATTAAACTCACCGAACATATGTTTAACAAAGCGGTCCATAAATTTTTCTTGTTTGGATTGACGTTGGCTGTGATGTGTATAATGTTAATATGTTATTGGATTGGTTTTCTATTTAATACATTCATTATCTTTAATCATTTATATTTGTTAGTCTCATAAGGGGATCAATACACAGGCAGAAAAAACAATATATTGAATGATACAAAAATATTTTTTGACATACGTTTTGGGACAATCCCACGACCTTGCACATGGCAGGGCTAATTTGTGCTGAACAGTTAGAGATACCTACGAAATTAATGAAGTCTGTGACATAACTTTTTAAATATCGAAGCCGTTAATTTATAACCAGCCAGTATGTTTGACGCGATTGAAAATGGCGTCCGCAATACTGCAAAGTGACTCTTATTTTAATTTATATATGGTTTAATTTGGCAGGTGTTTGACGCGACCAACTCGACGCTGGACAGGCGGCGTATGATCCGCGACATCGTTGTACACAAAATGGGCTTCAAGCTATTCTTCGTCGAATCAATATGTGATGACCCTAGGATTATTGAACAAAATATTATGGTGAGTGTACTGCTCTAATTGTGCCCCGCGGCTTTACCCACGTAATATTCAATTTCGTATTTCTGGCATGTTGCGTTGGTTTGGACACATAGAAAGGATGAGTGAAGAAAGATTGGCGAAACAGATATACAAAGCAAAAGTGTGTGCAAGAAGAGGAAGAGGAAGGCCACGTTCCAACTACCTGGATCAAATAGATCGAACTCTCAAGGACGGGAACGTTAAGAATACTCGAAACCGACGAGCATGTCTGAAGAGACTGATGAATGTGGACAAAGCGAAAGAGGTATGTAAGTCTAGAGAGAACTGGCGCTCTAAACTCTCTGCCTACCCCGTTAGGGTCTTGGCGTGATGATATGTATGTATGTATGTATTTCTGGCATCGCTAGTCCTAAATTTACTGGAATAAAAAAACACTTCTGGAATAAAACAAAATTGTCGGCCCAGCTGTCAAAGCTCACGACTGCAAAGCTTGAGGACGCTTTCGATTCCCGCTAAGGGCAGATAATTGTGTGATGAACACGAGTATTCGTACCTTAGTCTTGGATGTCTCATATAGAGCATAAACATATCCATGTGCCAGCTAATAATCTATCTATGTGGCAAAGTTCATCCAATTCTGTTGATTACCTCAAACAACCAGACAAACTTGAACTTATATAATACTAGCTGTGCCCACGACTTCGTCGGCGTGGACGGCTTTTTTATCTTTCGTAAAAATGTTTTTTTTTCATTAAAGAGTATTCTATGTTACTTCTAATACCTCAAAGAATATGTGTACAAAGTTTTATGATGATCGGTTAAGTAGATTTTACGTGAAAGCGTAACAAACAAACTTACATTCACATTTATAATATTAGTATAGATTACTCGATGCGCATTGGCCGGACGGCTATTAGGGCGTGCCCCCGAGGCGACGCGCACCAGTCCGTCCCCGCTGGTGCGAAAAATTCTGCACAGTGCGGCGATGGGGACCGCCACCCATCACGCGGAGTGCCTCACGGCGGGAAGTGGAGTGTGGAGTGTAGGATGGGTGTATGGAATGTAAGAGGAGGTATGGCTGATAAGATGAACGAATTGATCGATGTTATGACAGAGAGCGAGTTAGATGTTGTGTGCTTGTCTGAAACCAAGCGGAAGGGTAGTGGAGTAGACGGGCTCCCGGGCGGGAGTTTAGTGCTGTGGTCAGGAGTGGCAAACACCGAGCACGCCTGCCAGGGAGTGGGAATTCGACTATCCAGCCGCTTGGCAGAATGTATGATAAGTTATGATGCGGTGAGCCCCAGACTTATTTGGGCTCGCTTTAAAATAGGCCTTACCCGACTGTTTTAGTCGCGGTATATGCTCCGGTGGCCTCAGCGGACACTTGCGACCTGAATAAGTTCTGGGAATGTGTGAGTAATGTTCTAGAGACGAAAGAAGGGAATGAAAAGCTGATTATTTGTGGTGATCTGAATGGATGGGTCGGGACGGCCCGTAAGGATTACGAGGCAGTACTCGGCAAGTATGGTGATAAGAGAGTGAACGAGGCAGGCAAGCTGATATTAGATGTATGCATGGAGAGAGACCTTTTTGTGGCGAACACCATGTTCGACCACAAAAGGATTCATCAGTATACATGGGAACGGAAAAATGAGCGAAGCATGATAGATCTGTTTCTAATAGATCAGCGACTCAGAACACAGGTGATGGACACCAGGGTGTATAGGGGGCTGACCTGGGAACGGACCACTTCCTAGTTATAACTAGGATAAGGGGTCTGTTCGCGGGCTGGCGAACCCGCGCTGGGGGTCCCTGTTCTGCAGTCGCAGACCGCATCAAAAGCTGGAGGCTTCAAGATGCGGCTATTAGAGACAGATATCAAGAAAGGGTATCTGAACAGCTAGCTTGTCCACCGAAAGATGTGTTTGAGAGTGTCGATGTTTGTTGGCAGTTCCTTAAGTCCAGCATATTATGCGCCGCGAAAGAGGTTTGTGGCATTTCGAAAGGGCGGACAACCAAAAATGGCGATGGTTGGTGGGATGATGAAGTGAAAGAGAAGTTAAAAAGAAGAAGGATGCAAGGCAAGACATTTTGGCTATGTCCAGCTCAAGTGAGAGTATGAAAGAAAAGATGAAAGAAAAATACCGCCTGCAAAAAAATCGTACGAAAGAGATAATAGCTCAGAAGCGTGAGAGGTTCCAAATGACTGTAGACGAAAAACTGTCACAGAATTTCAAGGACAATACAAAACTTTTTTGGAGGGAAGTTAAGAAGTCCAGAAATTGTGTTACAGCTAGTAGTAGGATGAATGTGATTTTCTCGAAGGACAATAACATACTGACAGCGAATATGAATATCGCGATGGGTATTTATGCCGTGCAACATTCGTGTTACTACGTCCCTACAGCTGTAGATATCCCGAGGATCCTATAGCGGATAAAATAAGTATGGGAGAGATTGTAAGTGCGATAAGAAGTCTGAAATGTGGAAAAGCTGCGGAATAGATGGGATTACGGCTGAGATGATCAAGTACGGTGGACCAGCGGTCTGGGACGTCATCTATTTGCTATGCAATCTTTGCTGGGAAAAGGGTGATGTTCCGGACGACTGGAGGCGAGCAGTCATCGTGCCTTTCTATAAAGGAAAGGGATCACGATTGGACTGCTCAAACTACAGAGCCATCAGCTTGGTCAGCTTAGCTAGTAAAGTGTATACGAAGATCCCGACGATAAGAATGCAAGAGCGATCCGAAAGGTTTCTCTGGGAATCCCAAGGTGGATTTAGACCAGGAAGAGGATGTATGGATCAAACCTTCTCGCTTCGCGGAATCGCGGAAAAGTTTTTGGATATTAACCAAAAGGTTTTCTGCGCTTTCGTCGACTTGGAGAAGGCATTTGATAGAGTCGTACGAAAGGAACTCGGGGACGTGTTGCCTGGATATGGAGTGAGCAGTTCCCTACTGCATGCCGTGAAATCACTCTATAGTGATAGCGGGGCGTGCGTTAGGGTTAATGGTGAGATGTCACCCTGGTTTGATGTGAAGTCGGGGTCAAACAAGGGTGTATCATGTCTGCCTGGCTGTTCATTATATATCTAGATAACTGTCTGAGAGCACTAAGAACGAACGGATGTGGAGTGAAAATGGGAAACTTAGTGGTCAACTGCCTATTATACGCCGATGACGCGGTTTTACTGGCGTCATCAGAGAGCGAACTGCAGTCACTAGTTACCATAATGAAAGTAGAATGTGAAAAGAAGGGTCTGCGCCTAAACGCTGGCAAGACTAAGGTTCTGGTATTCGAAAGAGATGAACAAGTGACCGAGTGTGCTATATCGGTAAATGGGCAAATTCTAGAGCAAGCGAATGAATTTGTATATCTTGGAAGCATGTTCACACGAGATGGAAAGTATGAAAAAGATATTGAAAGAAGGATAACTGCCGGAAATAAGGTGAATGGAGCCATGTCGGCGTTGATGGGCAGCAAAAGTCTGAGCAAGAATGCTTGAGTTGCTGTCCACAACGCGATATTGGTACCTACCTTATTGTATGGCAGCGAATCCTGGGTATGTCAGAGGAAGTATGAAAATAGCTTGAATGCAGTCGAGATGCGATCTCTTCGAATATTAGATCGAATCCGCAATGAAGAGATTCGCAAATCAACTGGCGTGAATGAGGGCGTGATTGTAAAGATGAAGAAAGGCATGTTACGTTGGTTTGGACACATAGAAAGGATGAGTGAAGAAAGATTGACGAAACAGATATACAAAGCAAAAGTGTGTGCAAGAAGAGGCAGAGGAAGGCAACGTTCCAACTACCTGGATCAAATCGATCGGACGCTCAAGGACGGGAACGTTAAGAGTACTCGAAACCGACGAGCATGTATGAAGAGACTGATGAATGTGGACGAAGTGAAAGAGGTATGTAAGTCTAGAGAGAACTGGCGCTCTATACTCTCTGCCTACCCCGTTAGGGACTTGGCGTGATGATATGATGATGATGATGATGAAGTATAGATTAAACAGGACATGTTATTGTCGTTATTCGTTTACTCATTAATTCACTTATTTACAACATTAGTGACCCGTGACCTGTAATAAATCATTGCAGTTAATTACATTGCATTACAACGTCTATAATAACATTATTAATTAAAACCATCTGCAAAATATTACGTGTGATATGGATAAGCAATTTATGTGGTCCGTTTTAATTAAAAGGAAACAGTGAAGGAAAACATCGAGAGGAAACCTGCATACGTCTGAAAAGAAATTCAAAGGCGCATGTACAGTCGTGCTTGAGTAACGGCGATGGCTCGCCATCTGTCACGTTGGCACCTAATATACCTCTGGCGGAAAGTGGGTGTACTGGGTATTACCTATCCACCTCTGCCTACCCCTTCGGGGACCCTTGTGGGAAGGCGTGAGGATATATTATTATTATTATTATATTTTATTTAATTAAATAAGATCGAGGAAGAGAAGAGACAGCGGCCGATTTCAGGTTTGAATCTCGTCTGTGCCAGGTTTTGTGAACTCATGTAGGTGCAATTATTAATTCCACCACGAGCTTTACCGTGAAAGAAAACATCGAGAGGAAACCTGTATACGTTTGGGAAGGAATTGAAGAACCTGCACAGTCAGTCCTTTGACTTTCTTCTCTTACGTATGCAGGTTTCTCCACAGTGTTTTCTTTCACCGTAAAGCTCGTGGAGTGACTAATCACTGTACTTAAGTTCAGAAAACTCATTGTACAGGCGGAATTCTAACTTGCGATCTTTCATTTTTATTAATTTTTATATATACATATGATGCAATGTAACATGTCAGATGTAAGAAATCAGAATACCACCAGCTTTAATATTGTCTATGGTTGAACCGCGTTCCGTTACACCTGAATAACAATGCAACACGTTCCAGGAAGTAAAAGTAAGCAGTCCGGACTACACAAACATACAGAACACAGACAACGTACTGAACGACTTCCTATTGAGAATAGAACACTATAAGGAGAAGTACGAGCCCCTCGACGAGGCCCTGGAGTCGGAGTACAGTTTCATGAAGATATACGACACCGGGGAGAAGGTGGTCGTGCACAAACACGAGGGACACATACAGAGTCGCATCGTGTACTACCTCATGAACATACACATAGTGCCCAGGACCATCTATTTGACCAGGGTGAGTTATCTACAAGACACACCCACAAGGGTAGGCAGAAGTTGTTGGAGATAGATATCATAATGTTAAAGTAACTCCGCAACTCAGACGTGACCTTAATACTCGCCGAAGTTTTTCAAAGATCCTCCATTACCACACACTCCAGGTGTATCAAATGGTACCTACGTTAAGAAATATCCATTGGTCCAGCTCTACAGAGTTTGACCCTGCAAAGTTAACTTAGTGTTAGAAGAGCCTTAGAAGAGCCGTGGTGGCCGAGTGGTTCGAGCAGTTGCCTGCGACGCAAAGGTCGCAAGTTCGAATCCCGACTGTACCAATGAGTTTTTCTGAACTTAAGTACAGTGATTAGTCACACCACGAGCTTTACGGTGAAGGAAAACATCGAGAGGAAACCTGCATACGTCCGAGAAGCAATTCAAAGGCGTATGTATAGTCGTGCTTGAGTAACGGCGATGGACTCGCCATCTGTCACGTTGGCACCTAATATACCTCTGGCGGAAAGTGGGTGTGTGGGTATTACCTATACACCTCTGCCTACCCCTTCGGGGACCCTTGTGGGAAGGCGTGAGGATATATTATATATTATTATAAGTTAACTTAGCAGGTTACTGCTCTCAGTAACTAATTCATAGGCTATGAACCTTACAAATATGTTATCCTTTTCCCTGCACTCAAGTCCATCATCCGCAGTACAAGGATAAACTCATAAATTATTTAAGATGTGCTCTCTATTCGGATCACACACATCTTTCTTACTCCTTCTTAGTATGTGACTGCGGAGGGCTCCGGGGCTGTGTAAAATTTCCACTCTGTAGATTACAGATACATCTATTGAACTAGGGTGGGAAATACACCTATCTACTAGAGTCCTCCGAAGGTCTAGTCAGAGATTTAACACCCATTTTGGTGTGTGCGGAGTGGCAAACAAGCCTGCTTAGTTTTATGGTGGGAGAGTAAATTATTTGTAGTCAAAAGGGTGGTAAAGGTTTCCAGAATTCTATTATTATTATATGTGCGGGTAGCGGGGTCAATGAGTCCGTCCCTTATGCTACAAACGTTGAAACTTCTTTTGAAAGACTACAAACAATAGCTTTTGGAATACAATCACTGCTGTCAAAGGCCACCGACCGGGCCGGATGCCCGTTTGCAGTCGCCATACCATGTGTGACAGGGCGGGTCGTATGCTCGTCTAATCTACGTGATATGACCCCATATCTGACACCACCACATTTAAGACGTGCGTATACCTACTTGTCACCACCATATGTGATAGGGAGGGCGAAAGCTCGTTTGTCACACCTATCGGTGACAGGGTGGGTCGTATTTTCGTGTAATGTACGTGATAAGGAAGGCCGTATGCCTGTCACCGCCGCATGTGGGCCAAGTGTCAAATGGCAATAGTCAAGTGTGGGCTTAGCACGGTGAGAGCACGCACAACGTGGTGGGGCGCATCGGCGGCGACAGCGGGCTGTCGGGGCGCGGGCGTCAGTACGCGGCGGCGCTGGCCGGCTACATCGAGCGCCAGCGCATCCCAGGTCTCCGCGTGTGGACCTCCTGGATGCGCCGCGCCATCCAGACGGTCAAGGACGTGCGCGCGCCCCAGGAGCGCTGGAAGGCGCTCAACGAGATCGACGCCGTGAGTACCACAACGCCTTTATGCGCCTTTGCAGCTTCACGGCCGTCTGCTCGAGGGTTCCACTCCCACAAATATTTGACAAATATTTGTGTCATGAACACGAGGATTTGTAATATGT
Organism: Drepana arcuata; assembly: GCA_016069955.1. Lineage (NCBI taxonomy): Eukaryota > Metazoa > Arthropoda > Insecta > Lepidoptera > Drepanidae > Drepana > Drepana arcuata. The sequence continues at coordinate 144,183 of JACCPG010000519.1, read as the reverse complement.
CCCTTTTTGTAATTTGTAATGGGTCCCGTAGGTAGACACAGGTGTATAGTTAGTATAGATAGATCCACGAAGAAGCGCCCCACCAATTTCTAGTCGAAGGGGTCGCGGGATGCTGCGAGTATGACTAGAGTATATTAATTGTAGTGTTTGGTGCACTCATAGGTAATCAGTGTGTACCGATAATACTCAAACATTTGTGGAAAGTTGCACACTTACACTATAAACTATGAGGAAGAAGAGTGGGGCGCGTCTTTGTGGATGGCACTATCTATACCCATGTAGTATGTCTATCGATATACATATAAGTAAATATATCGTTGTCCAGTTACCATAACACAAGCTTTTCTTAATTTGGGGCTATGGCAATTTGTGTGGAATTGTCCCAAGGTATTTAATGTGTTTAACAACACATACATACTTTAAATACCTTGAGATATTGGGTTAATCAAATCGTTAGCAGAATTGTCATTAACAGAACATTTATAAATAATTATTTTATTTATTATTTAAACGCGATAACACTTTGAACTGGGTATACTTTTATTGGACCAAATTCAAAATCGCTTCACACAAACGTTTATTGCACACATACATTTCAATGTCGACAAATAGAGTCACAGTTTACGAGAAACTGTCGCGTGCGTACTGTTGTGACCAAACCCCGTCGGCCCCAGGGCATATGCGAGGAGATGACGTACGCGGAGATCCAGGACAAGTACCCGTCGGACTTCAACGCGCGCGACGCCAACAAGTTCGCGTACCGCTACCCGCGCGGGGAGAGCTACGAGGACCTGGTGGCGCGCCTGGAGCCCGTCATCATGGAGCTGGAGCGCCAGGGGAACGTGCTGGTGGTCTCGCACCAGGCCGTCATGCGCTGCCTGCTCGCCTACTTCCTCGACAAGTCGGCCGGTGGGTACGGGTGGGGTTATACGCCCAATATACTGCACTGGTGGTGTCTGGAGCCCAACATCAAAATCAAAATGTTTTACTTCACATAGGCCTAGATGGACACTTATAAAACGTCAAAAAAAGTACAACCATAGTGGCAAACAAGCATACGGCCCGCCCGATGGAAAACGGTTACCGCAGCCTATTTACGCTTACAATACCGAAGTATCACTTGCGCCTTGCCACTCTGTAGTCGCAGAGTTATACTGTGTTGGCAGATTAATGGGACTAATCCTTCTGCTGCCAACACAATATAACAATCCTCCCCCCCCAAGGAGCTCATTACTAGAAACCTTATTCACGTAGGAACTCAATACATAAAATTGTGTTATTTGGCTACGGACTTCTATAAGGTGGAGCTCCTGCCCCAGTCGGCAGCTCCAAATTCGAACGGGAAACCCGTTATGCCCTACCTCTCCTTCCATCTGAAGGAGCTGGAGCGCCAGGGGCTGTCATGTGTGTATATGTGTGTGTGTGTGTGTGTGTGTGTCGTAATGCAGTGTGATCATTGCGCAGAGGAGCTGCCGTACCTGCACGTGCCCCTGCACACGGTGATCAAGCTCACGCCGGTGGCCTACGGCTGCCGCGAGGAGCACATCAAGCTGTCCGTGGGGGCCGTCGACACGCACCGTCCCAAGCCTGCGGTGAGTGCACGAGGGTTGATAGCAACACCGACATCCATTAGTAGTAAAACAATTGCTACTTTCACAAATGATTTTAACATTGTTATGATAAGTACTTCGACAATAGCTATAACTCTTGCTATAGGTACTTCGACAATAGCTATAACTCTTACTATAGGTACTTCGACAATAGCTATAGCTTTTGCTATAGGTACTTCGACAATAGCTATAACTCTTACTATAGGTACTTCGGCAATAGCTATAACTCTTACTATAGATACTTCGACAATAGCTATAACTCTTACTATAGGTACTTCGGCAATAGCTATAACTCTTGCTATAGGTACTTCGACAATAGCTATAACTCTTACTATAGGTACTTCGACAATAGCTATAACTCTTACTATAGGTACTTCGACAATAGCTATAACTCTTACTATAGGTACTTCGACAATAGCTATAACTCTTACTATAGGTACTTCGACAATAGCTATAACTCTTACTATAGGTACTTCGGCAATAGCTATAACTCTTGCTATAGGTACTTCGACAATAGCTTTAACTCTTACTATAGGTACTTCGACAATAGCTATAACTCTTACTATAGGTACTTCGACAATAGCTATAACTCTTACTATAGGTACTTCGACAATAGCTATAACTCTTACTATAGATACTTCGACAATAGCTATAACTCTTACTATAGGTACTTCGACAATAACAGTTTCCTACCGCGAACGCTTAGGCTGTGGAATGAACACTCCGCTGAGGTTTTCATAGAGAGTACAGCATGGAGTTCTTCAAGAAGGGTCTGAAAAGATTCCTGCAGAGTCGGTAGCGAGCGAGTGATACCCCTGGTGTTGCAAGCCAAGCGTCCATAGGCAGCGGTGTTCGCTAACCATCGGGCGGGCCGCATGCTTGTTTGCCACCCAAGTGGAACAAAAAAATAACATCTTTTTAGTTCAATAATATTTACTTCGACAATACGTACATCATTATAGATACTTAAATAATCACTATCACTCTAATTGATACTTCAAGTCTAGCTAAATCTATACATTGATTTTGTAATAGGTAGTACCTACAACGGTAGATATTTCGACAATTGTAAGTATTAGAACAACAAGTAATACACCGATAGATATTCAATTCTAGGCACTATTAAATATGACCAAAACTGTAGGTACTTCAAGTAACCTAAACCAGTAGAAACGTCAAATATAGGTACCACCTTAATCAAGGACCTTAAGTAATAGGTACTTCGACAATAATAACATCAATAATAGGTACTACACCAATAGGTGCTCAGGCTTCGCTCTCTGTTTGTCTCTCACACCTGCGAATCTAGGGCGTACTTCAGCGGTCTCGGCCTCTCGCATGTACAAGCGAGATGAAGAGACACTGCGCTTAGCTAAATGTGGCTTCACTGAGAATGTACATTATAAAGAGGCAGAGTTTGAGCGCGCTAACTTCAGGAATTACTAACCTAATTTAAAACCATTTTGTATTAAATAGCATGTTTATTAAATAAAGGGTCCTCGACTATAAGTCGTATACGTTATTTTGCTACTCCTCAAAGAACAGTGATCATGTACAGGATGTGTTTGTTCTTTTTGTACGTGTATATTTTTATAATAACTGCTAACTTTTATACGAAAATAAGATGATACATTTGTAAACTTGGAACATATTTTTCTTTCTTATCATCAACACGCCAATCCCCTGACGAGGTAGGCAAAGTGTATATCGCTAGTTCTCTCTAGACTCACATACCTCTTTCTCTACGTCCACATTCATCAGTCGCTTCATACTTGCTCGCCGGTTTCGAGTACCCTTGAAGTACTCTTCCCGTCCTTGGTGTGCCGTTTAAATATAGTTGTGCTTGAGTAACGGCGATGGACTCGCCATCTGTCACGTTGGCATCTAAAATATATCTCTGGCGGAAAGTGGGTGTGTGGGTTCTACATATACACCTCTGCCTACCCCTTTGGGCGCCCTTATGGGAAGGCGTGAGGATACTGCCTTTATTTGATTCCTATAAATGAACACATGAACAACTGTTCTATGTACAAAGGCATCCTGTTCATGTTTCATTTAATTTAATGCAAGTGAAATCGCGGGGCGCGCATATCTTGTTTAATAAATTGAATAAGCCACAAATGCAACTTTTCAGCTTAAATAAAAATGCACTGTAACTACTAACATTTATAGTCCAAATTCAATAAACAGAGCTCTGAATGTATATATAACCTTATTTGTAACAGGATGAGGAAGAGGCCACTACAACGGAAGTACACGTACGCACATTTTGTATCACGCATGCTAATTATGTGTAGAGTGTAGATTTAGTCGTTTTTTTTTTTAAACTAACCCCAACAATTACGAACACATACAAGTCATCACGCCGTGTCCCTTACGAGGTAGGTAGAGAGTAGACTCTCCAGTTCTCTCTAGACTTACATACCTCTTGCGCTTCGTCCACATTCATCAGCCTTCATTCATACATGCTCACCGGTTTCGAGAACTCATGACGCTCCCCTCCTCGAGTTGCCGACTATAATGATCTATGTAGTTGGAACTAGGTCTTACTCTGCCTCTTCTTGCACACACTTTGGCATTGTATGTCTGTTTCGTCGACCTTTTGTCACTGATCCAAACTTTATGTCAAACCAACGTAACATGCCTTTCTTCATCTTTACAATCACACCCTTATTCACGCCAGTTGTTTTGCGATTCTCTTCATTGTGGATTCGATCTGAGATCGCTCCGCACATTTTCAAAGAGATCGCATCTCAACTGCATTTATCCCATTTTCATACTTCCTCTGACATACCCAGGATTCAATGGCGTACAATAAAGTAGGCACCGATATCGCGTTGTGGACAGCTACTCGAGCATCCTTACTCAGGTTTTACTGGCTATCAAAGCCAACATGGCCCCATTTACTTTATTACCAGCAGTTATTCTTCTCTCAATGTCTTTTTCATACTTTCCATCTGGTATGAACATGCTTCCTAGATATACAAATTCATTCACTTGCTCTAGAGCTTGCCCATTAACCGATATAACTCAGTCATTGATTCATCTCTTTCGAACATCACAACCTTAGTCTTGCCAGCGTTTACGCACAGCCCCACCATATCATCTCCATTAGATCACAAGAGGGTACGCAGCAAGGATAGTGCGCCATCTACCTCTTCGTTTTGACTGCTCGTAAAGTTTCTATCAATTATATTTGTTTATAGTAATGTATTAGAATCTCTATCGTCTATACGTTTATTGTTCGGTAAATAGCAAAAATTCCCTTAACTCTAACTACGAAAGACAATACCACAATAAAACTACACTCTATACATACATATTGGTTTGCGCACCTTAGCATGAGTGAATAACATTACACAACAAAACGAATATGGGAACACCTACAGTTAAGTCCCAGTATTACCAATTGTGGTGGGGGGTGGGGGGGGGGGTGGGGGTGTTACCGCTTTCGCATAATAGACGGTGACTCAGAAAATAGAACTGTCTTAAGAGTTGTAGGGTATTGTTAATATATCCCCATGATGTAATAAGTACAGTGATTAGTCACACCACGAGCTTTACGGTTAAGGAAAACTTCGAGAGGAAACCTGCATACGTCTGAGAAGCGATTCAAAGGCGTATGTATAGTCGTGCTTGAGTAACGACGATGGACTCGCCATCTGTCACGTTGGCACCTAAATATGTCACTGGCCGAAAGTGGGTGTGTGGGGGGCACCCTATACACCTCTGCCTACCCTTGTGGGAGGACGTGAGCTATGTAATAAAACATAGCTCCAAAGATAATGTGACATTATGAAATGGGATATTCACTCCGAAACATGGTATTGTGAGAAACTACTAATGATATTAAAAACATTAAAAACGTAGTTAGTGTTTAACTTTATCGTTTCACCAGGTTTTATGCGAATATAAGGTAAAAGAATTGTCAACTTGGAATGTATTTTTTTTTATTTACTGCCATCGTGCTTTATCACATAAGCTGTACCCGCGACTTCGTCGGCGTGACTTTTTTATCTTTGGTAAAAAAAAACTATTAAAAGTATCCTATGTTACTTCTAATACCTCCAAGAATATGTGTACAAAGTTTCATGATAATTGGTTAAGTAGTTTTGACGTGAAAGCGTAACAAACAAACTTACATTCATATTTATAATATTAGTAAGGATGAGATCAAATGTTCTATTTTCTAAGGCAACCTCTATATGTAGGTTAGGTGTGTACGTATATAAATACATGTTCTTCTAAAGGGTTTAATATTATATCGCTTGCGCTTTGTGGTTCTTATGGTGACGGTGAAGTTGGTTAAAAACTTTGGAAATACTTGCGTGGTAGTGCATTTGGAGTCTTACCACATTCAAAATTCAACTTAATACGCTGATGTTTAGGTTAATTTTCCTTCGAACAGTTCGAACGATAAAACATTTGATAACAGTCACCCTTGTTATGTAATTGACTAAATACATGTTCGAAAGTAGATCTGTGTTATTAATTGACTAAATAAATGTTATTTTTAAAGAGTAGAAAATTCATGTGTATTATGTTGCAGGTGATACCAGCGCCACCTATCCAGCCACCATCGCCTGTCGCCAACGGAGACGCTCATGACCAGGGCGAACACCAACACTAACGAAGCTACATACATGTATATAAACATATATATATATGTATATATTACATACATATACTCGCCGTTCGTTTGTATTCCGCCAAAATTTTTACAAAGAATATTTCCATCTACCCTCAAAACAAATTAGTACTTGCTACACCGACGATGTATGTTTGCCTAGTTTGGTTCAAATGGTAGACTTATCTGGAATAAATCATGTGTTGCAGCTAATGACCTATCACTGTGATAAGTTTTATCCAATTCCGTTCAGCCGCGGTGGGGATGTAGGGAGTAAGTTTCAACTTGTGATTTTTTCACTTTTACAGTGGTGTTGTGTCTTTGCTTCAATTAATTGATTATCAGGGCTATTTAATAATAATAACACATGAACATTATTATTTATTTATTATTTGGGAAACATACAATATAAATACTAATATACACATATATACTGAAACTTCATATACACTGCTAATCAGAAAAATCGAAACACCTTGCTTACTTATAGTTTGTAAGGATTATCAGTAAAAAATATATATTTTTGACATTTGACAGGCAAACAGGTTTACTTCCCAACACTATGTACCATACCTTAAAGGCTACTATAGAAATGAACAGCGTGTATATGTTATATTATACCTAAGGGTAAATTATTTACAACACATATATAATAAATGAAAATATATACTTTGGTGGTTCGTATTGCTCGTGAAGTCGATGAATTTGAGACTGATGATAAGTGAGTTTAGATTTTTAAATTTTTAAGTCACGTTATTGTCGTTGTATGAACTAAGTGCTTCATGGTCCGACGCTCAATTGTTTTGGGAAACTGTCGCCATCTAGCGGTTCATTTTGGAAACACTACAGCTAGTACCAAGCCTTTGGTATAGTGGTTGTTTGTCGCCTATATATGTAGTTATGTATGTATATACTATGATATCGTTTACTCGTTAGTTATTTTACGTACGGAGATTTTCAATCGGAATGGTAAATAGTACAGTGCTTCAAATAGTGCTCACATAAGTATAATGGTCCCAAGGTATTTATTTATTTATTTATTTATTGTCGAAACCGCGATGTACAGAAATGTGGATGGAGCGAAAGAGTCTTAAGTCTAGAGAGAACTGGCGCTCTACTCTCTCTGCCTAACCCGCGAGGTCCTCTGCGTGATTTGTATGTAATTATCATCATCATCATCATATCATCACGCCGAGTCCCTAGCAGGGTCAAAAGTGTATAATAAATAGACCCCTGCAAAAGATCGTCATGCTAAATCCCCTCCAGAGAGCAGGCTGAAGTTTCTGTTTGACAGAATTGTTAGATCCACTGGAATATTTATTTGTATTGTCTATGACAAAGGTCGCCATATTTAATTGGAGCCGTTTGTAATTTCGCGTCTGACGCAATTAAAATCCCGACCATGTCTCCCGATACTCTGTTAGATATTTTTTTTTACTTTCACAAAGGAGTGGTCATGCTACAAATGGAAAATGTGTAATGTTGTAAAATTGTAATTTTATTTAAATATATTTAACTTATAAGTGGGGCCGCTGTTTTATTCTCGTAACATGTAATTTAGATTTTTATTGTCAGTATCGGAGCTTTGCCTTAGTAAAGAGGTAAGTTGGTCAAATATGTGTGGTCGTTCACGCCTTCCCACTTGGGTTCCCTAAGAGGCAGAGGTATGTAGTGTGGTAGTACCCCACATCCACTTTCTTCCGGAGATTTTTGCTTCCAAAGTACAGATGGCGAGTCAATCGCCGTTACTCAAGCATTATATGTACCTACATACGTCTTTGAATTCCTTCTCAAACGTATGCAGGTTTTCCTTCATCGTAAAACAAGAATTTGTTGCTTTTGTTTAATATTCATCCAAAACAAAGAACTAGTTGAGCTGTAGCACTGCTTCAATACCGCCATCTGTCGGACAAACATAGAACCCCGTTAGGGTCTCGGCGTGATGTTATATGTATGTATAGAACTAGCTAATACGCGTATTATCTATGCGCCGAACGAACTTATTATATGATTTTATATATTCTAACCGTGCTTGCTAGCAAATTTTGATTAAACTAAAGACTGCTAGTTAATCCCCGCGAGACGACGCTAATGACAAATTACTACGTGTTACGAAAAATCTGTCAATTATTTTTGATTTTCATACCTTCCTATTCTTAATCCTTAAACAATAAAATTTCACCTAGTCGAAACTATATTCAAACTGTAAGGTCTACCCTACACTAAGATATAGGAATGGGTCTACCTACCACATACCTAAATCCTTTATTAAAATCACTTAAGAATAGGTACCTACAAGAGTGGGGATATAAGTTAATAGCTTATCACTGTTTAACAAATAACACAGTATTTTAAATATTATTGTTAAATGTTACGTATCGAGTTATAAGGATCGCAACGTCAAGGGTGATCGTGTTTGAAGAGACAGTTCTGTAGATGTAGCAGTATTAAGAAGTAGTCATTGGATGTAGCGAAAGAGGTCTGTCAAACTAAAGAATACTGGTGCTCTAATATCATACTCCCTCGTGAGAAACTTGGCGCAATTCTGTAATTATTTGATAGAATCAATCGTGTAACTGATAATTAAATAACGGATTTTTACCTACCTTTATTCGAGTATTTCAGTAGATACATAATTGTCAACTTTTTATAAACCTGTCGTTGGTCGGGCGTATTCGGATGACCTAAATATAACATGTTACAACGTAAATAGGTCGAGCGCTGCTCAGATAACTAGGTAACGTCCAATACATGGACATGCATAGGTACACAAACACATGAACGCGAGAGTCAATCAATAATAACATATAGGTACCAACCTTTGAAAACCAACCAATACCGTCCTACCTATGCCGCCGCCCGGCCTACGGAAATGTATAGAGCGGAGTTCATTTTCCTAAAAATGGTATACACTGGGAGATAGGTAGCGTCTTTTTTTTTTTATTACCGTACAAATAATAAATTCAGCTTCATATTTTGTGTTAATTACTTAACCTTTACATAAAACCTTTGATAAAGACATAAAATAAAAACTTTAATGATTGCTACCAAATAGATACTGAAATCTATAACACTTAAATTTCATAATAAATTTCAATTACAAATTTCATTCAAGATAAAACACACATCTTAAAACAAAACTAATTCCAACAAAATTGCTTAGTAAAATAAATAAATAAAATTTGCGAATATATAATGATTTAAGTAAAATAATTTAAATATATTTGTACCTAAACACCATTCCAGACCACCAAAGAAAATACGGAAGCAAAGTACATCAACAGTATTTGAATCCAGCATATATGAAGATATTGATGACTGTGGATGAAGCGAAAGAGGTCTATTTATGCAGAGACAGTGCTCCACTCTGTGCCTTCCCCGTGAGGGATTCGGCTAGTTATGCAATGTATGTAAGAATGAAGACTAGTAAGAGTAGGCAAAGACATATCAAAAAGGATTTAAGCGGGATCCATGGTAAATAATCGATGCTGGAATCGATAATTATGATTGCTTTGTACTTTTAATAACTCTATGGAGCAGACTTTGCAGTATTTCGTTAAATGTAATATACGCACAAGTTTGCCAATAAAGCTATTTCACCTAATGATTTAGTAAACAATTACTATAACACACCTTCACATAGGGCCCCAAATGGGTAGGCAGAGGTTTCTAGGTAGTCGTACCCACACATCCACATTCGAACGCTTATATAATTATGTTTTTCTTTGTGGTGGCCCTGTTTGTGAAACCTAAAACTGTTATTAAATGTATAATATAATAAAAACATATATTAAAATTAGAGGATATATTTATAGAATATCTATACATAATAATACCTTTAAATCTAAAGAAACTATTGTCTTTCAATCTTTAACGTCAATGTTACTAAAATTATTTTGAATCTGTATTAATTTGCTTAACATCAAATCAAATAATTGTATACTAAATATCATTAGGTGAAATGGCTTTAATGGTAAACTTGTTCGTATACTACTATCAACAGAACTAAATATTGCAAGGTCTGCTCCATAGCGTTATTGATATTACAAAGACAATCATAATTATCGATTCAAGCATCGATTATTGACCATAGATCCTGCGTAAATCCTTTTTGATTGTCTATTGCTCTCAGCTGTCAATGACATTTCGTCTCAGGATTTTGTCGTTCGAAACGTATTCAACATTATGCATTTTGCTCAAATATCTTCAATTCAATTACAAAAATATTTAATGATATTAATGAACATTGTACTGAACTCGTGTATTTATTGCAATACGTCAGTAGATCGTTATCATCAATGATTGCAGAAAATAAGATCTTTTAATTACAAAAATGGTGTCAACTTTAAATTCCGATGAAAAATATCAAAGAGGTTTGTGCGTCATTATTTCAATGTGACCTAAGAGTATCTATTTTGGAAACTATTTGTTTAATTATCAATATTATTGTGTTGCAGTAAGAAGAAACTTTTGCTTTTATTTGGATATACAAGATCATGGCCTGGCTAGATCAATTTCACGAAGAATTCAGGATATGGGTTTGGTAAGTTTATCACGTTATTTTAACCGCCAAAATTATGTGTTCATTTATACGTTTCCATTGAAAATACCTACCTCAGATACGTATCACTGCGTTTGTTGGTTATGTACATAAAATAACGTAACTGATTTTAGACTATCCTCAATGGTTTGTTATTTTTTTAAACAGTGGTAACCTTAACTTGGTCGTATTCATTACGTTCTGTTTCATGACATTTGTAAAGATTGTCGTGACATGAAACATTCATTTATTGCTGAAAATGATGTAGCGAGAATTATGTGCTTACTGAACTTGAACTTGCACAGGTTTAGACACTCAATTATTAACTTGAAATTGCTAAAGTCCAGTACATTTCTTCATATTCATCCTTATAGGTAGATGCTTTCTTGTATTTGTGGAAAATGTACATAACCTGTGAAATGGAACGCTATTCGCTTAGACCAATGAAAAAGCGTTACCCCTTCCAATAATGAATGTCGACAACAGCGCCTCTTTTGAGCAAAACATTAACTAATGTGAAATATCTCCATCTTGTGTGACAGATTTGTGTTTGTTGTTAGTTTATCGTTTTTATTTAGCAAATATGTGTAAATAACTAGAAAGAAAGTCTTAATCGTAGTATAATTACTCAAAAACTATAGTATACTATATGTGGTGCTAGAATTTTGCTGGATTTAGTACAAGGTAGAATTAGCAGTGACGAACGAAGTGTCCCACTCGGTGACTAGTATATAGTTACTTATTTTTGTGATAAGCGGAGCGCGGGGTCCTCGCGGACGGCTTTTAAGTAAGTATATACACTGTACATTGTACACGCGGTGTAGCCCGACAGAGCTATCGTGTCAGAATTATAGAGAAAATACTTGAAATACTGTTGGAGTGGCGAGTCTGGCTCGATGCTTGCATTCGATTTTAGGTCATCTTTTGTACGGTCGCGTTAGAGCCACTGCCGCACAGCGAAATGCAACGGGCCGAGGCCGCGCGACGCGTTCTCGCGCTGCGCTGCACTACATCCATTTTAAAATTCGTTTGAATTGTTGTTTCCTACGGGTTACGCGTGTGCTTCTTAATTTTTGACAGTTGATATTGCTTTAAAAAGTCAAAGGGATGTGTGTCTTAAGTAGTGTTGCTTAAGGGTGAGTTTAGTCTGTGTAAATCGTGGTGTTATTTTTTTGCGCGGGACGGTTGGCGCGAGCGACAGAGGGCGCGCTTATGGCCCGCCGGTGGCCCACTGTGCGACTGTATTTCAAGGAAAACTCCATGATGTGTCGCGCGAGCCGCGTCGATAACTGGACGCGTCCACTCGCTCTGCCCGTAACATTGGTTCGTAGTATTAGCGCCCAACATTACATTCCGAGAATGCCCCCGGCGTGGCGGCGCTCGCTATAGTTCGCGTCGTATGGTATTGCGACATGCACTATGCACATTAGGTCAACCCAGTACAATGCTGACTTTCACAGTTTTATTCACGTAGGTAGATACATAATTACATATACTTACATACAGGTATGCATAGCAATAACACTAAGCTGCCAAACGTGATTCTGACATAATAATCTAATAAGAGTTGCTAGAAGGAAAAATTAAATAATAATTGGCATATTTTTGCATCTGGCAACATATCATATTGCTGTTGATTTGAATAAATGTATTCAGGACAGTCTGAATGAGTAAGTCTCCAAAATGCAAAGAAGCAAAATTTTCTTGTAGGTATGCTGTATTTTTAGAATCAACTCTTTGATATGTTAATCTATGGTGCTAAGTATGTTCATGCTTGAATATAGTTCCTGGAGTTTTGATAACAATATATGAGTAAATAAAGAGATATGATTTAATAAATAACATACATAACTTTGTAACTTAGTACCATTCATGATTTTTTTAACTACTTAGATAATATTATGACTAAGAAAACATTGTTTTTATATTTTCTTATTGCCCAACACTGGGCAATGACCTCTGATATTGCCAGTGATGCAGTCTCTGACAATGCACATTAAAACTTGCAAACATTGACACTTAGTTCAAGCGATAGGCTGATTCTTAAACATACAAATGTGGATTTGTTGAAATCAGCATCGTACACAATCACACACACATGTTCACACTCAATATTCCAATTATATAATGGATGCATTACCCTATTGGTTGAATTTTAATAATATGAACAAGTAAATCTGTGATGTCACAGACAGATGAGTGTTAATGTCTGGGACATAACTTTATGCTACAGTTATTATCACATTAACTTACAACAGAAGTTATAAAAGTAAACACTTTTATTCCATTAATATTGTAAGTAAATTTTGAATCATGAAATCTAGACATATATATACCTTCATGCAAGATAACTCCTTGAAAATGAATGTACTGTGATTGTAGGTACTATATCCTACTGCCTTACATATCATTACACTTTGTTTATGTTTCTAGATAAGTTGTTATTTTACTTATTTAATTGGTACTTTTAAATGTACAAAAAAAGTTATCTATAAAAACATAGATACACATAGGAATTGGCATATCTTATACACTAATTGGTAGGTTTTATTAAGTTAGCTGGGACATCTTCAATTGGAAATTCTCCAAGGCATGTCTTTTCAATGTATTGCTCTTGGTGTCACTCAAGCTCTGATCTTAGAAACTATGGTAACTGTAATATTATAATTAGTATGTGTCATACAATAAGTGTTCCTTGTGCTCCTTACATTGAATACATTTTTGATCTGATATGATTTGTGACTAAAGTTCAGAAAAACTCTTGGTTTCAAAACTTTAACTACTCAGTCACAACAATATAAAAATGCTGAGCTAAATTTATACAGTGAATGCAATTAGTGTCTTCTACCTTGTTTTGATTTCAACGTGAAGTTAATCTGTATTGTGTTTGTGTCTAGCAACAAGAGGTCTTTTTAACGGGGCGAGTGACGCACGTGGTGCGGTCGCGGACGGCCCCATGCCGGCGTGACGGGCCCCGCGCCGAGGCCATGCGCGGCCGCACTCTGCAGCCCACACCGCACCACACATACGTGCAGCTCACTGTGCAGAAGGTACCCACTCAACCACTCATCACTAAGCCAAATTAAATCACTATTGTTCACTATACAAGTTGTCTTAGAAAATATATCAGTGGCAACAATCAAATAAACAATAAAAAATTGATATAAATTTTAAAATCTTTATTACTTTTATGGTTCACCAATCCCATTAATTTCTGTATAAATATTATGATACATGTGGAATCTAAACTATTTTGAATATCTTTTAATCTCAACTATTGTTTCCTGTATGTACCATGTTTGGTACAGATCAGTATTCTCTTTAATAATGTTGACATTTTATAATCTTTGGCGCTTTTTGTTTAATTGTATCGTCATATATATATTCACAATCTCCTAAACTAAAAGAAAACTGTTCTAAGACACCTTGTGTATGAATTTGGAAATGGTATGTTTGAACATATAAATAGGTTGAAAGACTGAGGCGAGTCTGCAATGAATTTATTCGCTAACGATTGGTGTGAAGATGAGAGGCGCGTGACATTGGTTTGGACATTTAAAAAGGATTTGTGAGAAAGGCAGATTGTATGATGTGTCCGAAAAAGTATAGGTAGAGGAAAACATTCCTTGTTCCAAATTATCTATGGATCAAATCCATAGAGGCACTAAGTGCAAGCATGTATAAAGAGACATGAATATGGATAATACTATAGAGGCCTGTAATCTAGAAGCAACTGGTGCTCTACACTCTCTGCCTTCCCTGTGAGAGATTGCGTGATTATATGTGTATGTAAAGTTATTCAATTTATCAATTGTTGGAAATGCTAACATACCCTGGCTTACTGTGAACAATGCATGTTTGTCTGTCTAACTCACCTATCTTCCTTCCTATATCACTAACTGTGAAGTATGCATAGAGTTTAGTATATGCTTCATCCATATATTTAAGAGTTATTTATTAATCTTTCAGGCTATAAGTCTATTGGATAAACTGTATGACACATTCTTCACGGCGTCCCGTAAAGCGCATGTCAGGCTCTTCACTAAACATTTTATCAAGATTGAGTTTTTGGACAAGTATGAAATTAATATTTATAAAAATCCTTCTCTACCCCATGAGCAGTTTTACTTATAAATGTATCTTCTGTGCTCCCTAGAATATGCCGGCCTGTTTACAAGGAGTTCGATGACTGGCCCGCAATATCAGTAGACCCAGACCCACCCAAGGAAAGGAAAGCAACACCTGAGACCCAGACAAATAATAATACCATCACCATTCATAACGATATCCCAGCGCAAAAGTAAGTCATTTGTTTATGTGTGTGGTTGAAGATACCAGTATTAGAATTGTAATAGGTTTTCTTGCATTTTAGAATGACAAGGAAGAGTCGGCCGAGGATCAAGGAAAAGGATGAGAGGGAGCAGAAGGGAGGCTACTGCGAGATGTGCAACACTGACTATGTGGACGCGGCGCTGCACCGGCGGTCGCCGCACCACCTCGCCTTCGTCAGGGACCACACCAACTTCTACGCGCTCGACAGCCTCATCGGCTCCGGCGCCGACGTCACCACCTTCCTGGACAAGGCCACTCCCATCAACGGCGAGAGGAGGTCGCTACGGAATATGTGCAACGGGGACGTTGACCAGCCAAAGAACAAGAGGTCCAAACGATCTCAGTCACCCGACTCCACGGTCAACGGCAACCAGAGCCCGAGGCGTAACGGCGTGCTCGACGACGAAAAGAAACACAACACACGGTGTAGCAAACGCGGCGCTGACGCTCAGCTCGACGACCGTCAGTACTACAAAGTGGTAGGTGTCAGCACTAAGCTGCGCTCCAGCGGCGGCTTCCAGGCCAAGAGGAAAGACTCCCCGCCCGCGTGCAATGGCACCAAGCCGCTAGTCGTCAAATTCAGAAAGGTGCGACGCTCCGAGCTTTCGGTTCTTAGCGATGAAGCCGAGCAATTCATGTTTCCGAAACGTGCAAGTTCAACCAGCTCCACGTCTTCGGACGAGGAGGAGGCGGCGGCGAATACAACAAGTGAAGTAGTGAATACCAAGCGGAGGAGTCCGGCGCAGCCACCGCCCTCCGTGGAGAGGCGGAGGTTGGCGCGCCCACTGGCGCTCAAGGAGGAATCGTCCGAGGAGGACAGCTGGTCCGAGGACAAGCGGCGGCGGAAGCGACGAGGGCCCGCCGTGGTGAAGCGCGCGCGCCGTGTGCACAGCCGGCCCCCCGCCGACGGCCCCGCGCCCCCAGCACCCCCCGCACCCCCTCCAGACGCCGCCAACCCCCCAGACCCCGCGCCCGAACCACCGGTGGAGCCCGAAGTCAGCCCTTTAAGAGAGGAACCGGCGGAACGGTGCCTCAAGTGGGAGGATGGGCGCCTGAAGTACACACCTGCGGTGGAGCAGCTCGAGTTCGCGTTCGAGTCGGTGCCACACAGCGAGCCCTGGTTCGAGACGTTCCGCCGCCAAGACCAAGATAAAGTACTCACCAAAAATGTGCCTCAATATTTTGGTAAGATTCTTCAGCGTAAATTTGACATAATTGTTTTTTTTTGCATCGTTCTAAATGTGTCTGTCTATTTTACAGAATTATATTCTAAATCACCAATCAAGTTACCATATGAGATGGCGCAGCTCCCGCCGCTGAAGCCCAACTGCTGTCCCCTGAGCGACCTGGTGAAGCGGGAGGAGAAGCCTGCCAGCGCCAGCGCGCGCTCGTACGGCACGCGCGGCATGAAGCAGCAGAAGGTGCGGCGGCGGGCGGCCGCGCTGCTCGCGCTGGAGGCTCACCCGCGCAAGTCGCCGCGCGAGCACGCCTCCACGCTGGCTATCCTGGGGCTGCTGCACCGCCGCAAGCACGACGACGCCAAGTCCACGGCCTCCGAGGACACGCTCAGCGACGCCAAACCCGAGCCCCAGCCCTCCGCCGCACAGGAGGCCTCCGAGCGCCTGCGCCGCTTCCTCGAGGACGTGTTCGACGACGCCGCCGAGTACGACGTGTCCGACGAGGCGATGGAAGGCGAGCCGGCGGTCGCGGCAGCGCTGCCCGACGTGCCCAGCCTGGTGTCCGAGTGCGACGACTGCGACATCATCCGCAACGAGATCCGGGAAGCGGCCGACCGCCCCCGCGGCCGCCGCGGCAAGTTCAAGAAGAAGAACCGCACCGGCTGGCCGAGCAAGCGCACCAAGCAGAAGAAGGACTCGCGCGACACCAGCACGGAGTCCGAGCCGCTCGCCGCGCTCGGCCGCTCCTCCACCGAGCCGCCGGACACGGCCAGCGAGGACGACGCGGCCACCTCCGAGAGCGACCAGCCGGACAAAACGCTCGCCGAACACAGGTCCGAGGCGAAGGCCTCGCCCGCGCGCCCGGGGGACTCGCCCGCCGAGCGCGACAAGGGCGACGAGGCGAGCGCGGGGAGCGAGAAGGTGCAGCTGGACCTCAAGGTGCTGGTGGAGGAGGGCAAGGAGGGCGCGCGGCGGCGGCGGGCGGGCGAGCTGGCGGCGCTGGGCGCGTGGCTGCAGCCCGTCGTGCGCGTGGCCCGCGTGGCCGCGCCGCCGCCGCGCCGGCTGCGCTCGGCCGCGCGCCACAAGCCCGGCGGCAGCTAGCCCTCGGCGCTGCTCGCGGCTGGCGCGCAGCCCACTCTTTAGCATGCCAAGCTCCAGTTGGGATACCAGACTGTGAATAAACCTAGACAAATACTGACATGACACAGTAATTCTTGAATAGAAACAAGTTGTTATTTAAAACCTTGTTTACTTGACTGATGCCTGTACCCGAGACAGTGCAGACTGTGCCGTTTATAATAGATTATTTATTTTGTAAATATTCCCTGCGGCCGCCGCCCGTCACTCGCGGGGACGCGATGCTGAGCAGGATCAGTATTTCGTTGAAACTTTTATAAAAGGATAGTATATCTCGAGGCTCGAAACTTCAGATTAGTGTACATAATGTTGTGAAATATTTAAATGTTTGTGGATAGCATGTGTGCGTAAATAAGTGCGGTGCATAGATGTTGCGAGCTTAGTTGTACATAAATGTTACTGTATGCTTAGGGTTAATTTTATTCTTTCTGAAACTGATTGAAGGAGGGTCCTATGTGAAAGCTTCTCTGAAATGTAATTTTCTGTTCCTCTGAAACATTCAGGGTGTCCGTAGCAATCTGATGCCCCTCCAACATCTCATGTTTATCAATAAACGTTATTGTATAAAAATACATTTTATTTTTATTTTACTTACTGCTATGCCAACCTGATTGCGTTAGAGGTATGATTAGGCCAGATAGATAGATTTTTTTGTCTTGAAATAGACTGTGCACACATGTATATTATTTCCGAGTGTCTATTATACAAGCTTCGTTTGCTGCTAAGAATGTTACTTAGTTCCTGATTATTGTTCCACTTGTAAGTGTAAGGAAGTTAATATAAATTTCTAAATTGTTTTGCCTGTATTTGTTGTATCAAATAATTTCACAATTTTTGCTAACTAGCTTACGTCCGCGGCTTCGCTCGCGCGGAGTTCGGATTTATAATATCAATAAGTGGTAGCCTATGTCCTATTCCTAGGTATAAGCTATCACCATTTCAACTTTCAGCCAAATCGGTTCAGCCGTTTGGCCGTGAAATAACCGCAAAAATCCAAACTTACAAACTCACATTTATAATATTAGTAAGATCATACATAGAGTAGGCAGAGAGAGTAGAGCACCACTTCTATCAAGACTTGCATATCTCTTGCATCATTCACAGTATCAGTCTCTTCATACATGCTTGCTGTTTTCGACTACTTTTGATATTGTTATTACTAATCAGTTTTTACATATCATCACACTGAGTAAGTATCCATTTTCTACACCTATAGACCTCTATTTACCCAAAATCATCAACTGAACATAGACAAACCAGAATATTTATTTTGTTGAGATAATGTGTTAATATGCAATGAGAGTGGAATGGAAATTATAGAACAATTTAATTATAATATTTTATTCAACATTTGTTGGGTCTTCAGAAAGATCAAATCAAAAGCAAATGATCTACTCTAACAGGCATATAATCAATAAAAACAGAATTTACACTTTATACATAGCCACAGATGGTACTGCCATATTACATTCCTTCTTAGATAACATGTTATGCATGAACTAAACACTAAGCCAGATGTCACATATATCAGGCCAGTTGCAAGTAAAAAAAAACTGAAAACTATTTCTTCTTTTAACATTTAAAGGCTGTATATCCAACTGGCCTAAATTAGTGACATAGTGACTACTAAAATTAATTTATTCGTAGACATCCTCCTTGTCTGCTATGTATTGGATAATGTCTTTTGGACTAACCAGCCTCTCAGCATCACCATCAGGGATTTCAAATCCAAATTCATCTTCCATTGCCATGATGATCTCTACATGGTCCAGGGAGTCCAAGCCCAGATCATTCATGAAGTTGCAATTGACATTCAACTGAAATTAAAACAAAATTTTTAATCATATTAACATATGTACCTTCAGATATTATAAACAGTAAAGGTGAATTTGTGAGACCAAACACTGCCTTACATGACCCTACACTGAATATAAATATTACAAATGCTTACATTGACCATAGAAGAGAAAAGAGATGAAAATCAACATAAGTGTAGTTATTTGTTTTCTTATCAGGTTTACATTTACTAGTATATTGAGAGAGTATACAAGATAGGAGAACAGGCTACCTGGTCAGGGTTTATTTTGTCATATAGTTGCAGTACAAGTATCACCCTACTTTGGATAAGTTCTAATGAGAGCGGGGGGCCGCCACTGTAGTTGCGGACCGCCAAATTCTGGTTCTGGAACAAAATTTAACTAATAAATCAAGTGCAATACCTGTTGACAACAAGACAGTTTGTCGTAAGCTCTGCACACTTTCAGCACTCGCTCTTCGATTTCCTTCGGCGAGGGTTTTGATTGCGCTCCAGAGGAGTATCGCTGTAATCGCTGAGTTTGCACCTAAACAGTTTGAGTAACGCTGTACACATTTGTTATGCAATAAGTTTGAGGTTATAGTAATTTTAAGCTTAGCTATTATACTAGCATTTAAGTTGAAGAAAAACTAAATGATTTTCTTCTATCTAACCCAAAACATAAGGTCATATAAGATAAATGATAAAAGATGCACTGTGTCGATTCCAAAGGATCTTACCTCATTTTTGGAATAGCCGTAGTTGTACACTTTCACAGCGGTTTTGATTGTTTTGTATTTCTGTTGGATAGCAACAGTGGAAAGTCGGCATACCACCGGTGTTTTATATGTAGTGGATTTTCGTAATAATCCATTAAAAGCACTTCGTACAATATTCGCAGCAGCCATTTTCGAGCCTTCAACTACGACCATAGATAGTACAAGAAGACAATTGAAGAAATATGATTATTGAGCGAAATGTAAAGAAAACATTGTTTGTACAGATAAGGCGTAGACGTTAGGCATAGTCCAAATACTTTTTCTTATTTATTTAAATAATCACGAATATCGTTTGAGTTCCTTGTTTCCTATCCTAAATCCTAAATTAAGTGTCCTTTTTTAAATACTTCTTATTGTGTTCAGACCTCACATCTCCCCTGAAATATTTTTATTTAGTTATTTGAGAAATTTACCTGCAAACAAAACTAGAACTACTTTAGTCGCATACAATCTTGTTACAATTTGTAAAATGTATGCAAGTGAAGAACTAGCATCCATGTCACTATATAAACAAAAAATAACTACAAATGCTTGTCTTTGACACGTCTACTGTCATTTGAGAAATGAATTCAGTGTTGTCACTTTCATTGTTTTTGTTGAACGTATGTTGAGATGGATTTAACTTTAAACTAATACAACTCGGAAACAATGGGTAACGCCGACACAAAATTAAACTTTAGGAAAGCTGTAGTACAGCTGACCTCTAAAACACAGGTAAATTTAGTAAAGTTGGTCTCCAAATGGCGTTTTAATCAGTAGCAGCAATAGTATTGATGAAACAATTTGTTTTAGCCCATTGATGCCTCTGACGACAGTTTTTGGGATCAGTTCTGGTCGGAAAGCGTGACAAATGTGCAGGATGTGTTTGCCTTGGTGCCTGGGGCTGAAATACGAGCACTACGTGAGGAATCGCCAAACAATCTTGCTACATTGGTTTACAAGGCTGTGGAGAAACTAGTCAAGGTTGTGGACAGCAGTTGCAGGACACAGCGGGAACAGCAGACTGGTGAGCATATGGAATATATAGATTGTGGTCAATTAAAACTAGCACTGTCTCACAATATTGTAAGCATTGTGACTTGTGATTTAGCTTGTGAAACAAATTTTGTTTTGGGCACTAAAGGTATAAAAGATGTTTTTTATTCCTTTAGTACCTATTTGGTAATTTGAGTAGTTTATGATTACAAATTATCCTTAAAAAAATTGCAGAGATTGTTATTCTGAAAAAGTCATTATAAAATAATAATAAATCATTATCTCACCTCTGCATTAATTCTGACATCTGATACTTGTTACAATGCAATGATAATTAAGCTTAAATTATGATGATGACGACATATTACATACATACATATCATCACCCTGTGTCCCTAGCGGGGTAGGCAGAGTTTAGAGCGCCAGTTCTCTCTAAACTAACATATGTCTTAAATACAATTTAAATATATTCTATGTATGACACATGATTAAGAAGCCAAATATATATCTAGTGTAAAGCAGTTGTTAATACACCACTGTCTACCTGCAAGGGCGGATGTAGAAAGCTATGAAGACAATAACAGACAATAAATTATTTGATAAACATAAGTTTTTAAAGTGTATTTTGTTATATTGTAAATTAGTTTATTAATGTTATTATTATTATTATTTTCTTTTAACATCATATTGGTATACCTACTGTAAGGATGTTAAAGTGTGTGTGTAAAAAAATAAATAAATAAATAAAAATTTGATTCAATCCTTTTTCTCTTTCCAGCATTGAACTGTGCCCGGTTGCTGACTAGAGTGGTTCCGTACATGCTGGAAGACGTGGAGTGGCACAGTTTCTTCTGGTCCTCACTACCAGCAGCTGCTGAAACCGACTCAGTACCCTTAGCTCAGTCTCTCATCAATGCTATTTGTGTGAGTGACATTTTACAATATCATTTGGCTTGATTTACAATGTATTGAAGTAATCCATTATTATCTATTAACATCATTGTTATTAATTTAAACAAGAATAGCCGTGGTGGCCGAGTGGTTCGAGCAGTTGCCTGCGACGCAAAGGTCCCAAGTTCGAATCCCAACTGTACCAATGAGTTTTTCTGAACTTAAGTACAGTGATTAGTCACACCACGAGCTTTACGGTGATGGGAAACATCGAGAGGAAACCTGCATACGTCTGAGAAGAAATTCAAAAGGCGCATGTATAGTCGTGCTTGAGTAACGGCGATGGACTCGCCATCTGTCACGTTGGCACCTAATATACCTCTGGCGGAAAGTGGGTGTGTGGGTATTACCTATACACCTCTGCCTACCCCTTCGGGGACCCTTGTGGGAAGGCGTGAGGATATATTATTATTATATAATTTAAACAATGTGACTTTCTGGGAGACGGATAGCGATCAAGTGAGTTTATTGAGTGAAACCATTCAGGAATACATTCATCATACAATCATTCAATAGTAAATACTTAATTTTGATATAACACTAACAATTATAATTTGTACTAATCAACTACGAAATATTGACAGATATTCTATATCTCTTACAAATAGTGGGTGTCATTTCACCTCTGCCCCCATTCATGTAGCCTTATGCATAAATGATGTGTATATGTGTATGCAAGTTTTTTAGAGAACTGGCGCTTTACTCTCTCTGCCTACCCCCTAAGGATATGTATTGCTGTATATTTCCTTTAATTTTATTTTGTGCAGGATCTCCTTTTCTGCCCCGACTTCACGGTGGCAAGCACGAAGCGCTCGGGCCCTGTGAGTATTGATTTGTAGATACATAATTATATCTTATCTCTGTTTTCATATGTTATCAATGAGGAAGTAATAGCAATGACGATAGGAATAGTTTATTGTTAATATGAAGTGTCTAAACAAGTCTAGTTATGAATAGAATTGATTTATTTTTAAATAATATCGTATGTAAGTCTAGAGAGAACTGGCGCTCTATACTCTCTGCCTACCCCGTTAGGGACTTGGCGTGATGATATGATGATGATGATGATGATAATATCTATTCATAGATCAAAAATAACGTTGGCACCTAATATACCTCTAGCGGAAAGTGGGTGTGTGGGTATTACCTATACTCTGCCTACCCCTTCGGGGACCCTTGTGGGAAGGCGTGAGGATATTATTGTTATTATTATAAAAATAATATAAGACGTGTCTTAAAATATAACAGGCTGTGGAATAAATTCCCCTTTGAGCTTTCCCTAGAGAGTACAACATGGAGTTTTTCAAGAAGGGTGTGAAAAGATTAATGCAGGGTCGGCAGCGATGTCCTCGGTGTCCAGCGTCCATAGGCGGCAGTAATCGCTTGGCGGACCGCATGCTTGTTGCCACCCGTGTTTGAATATTAATAAAAAAAATATACATACACTAAAAATAAAAATGCAGCATAGGATCATTGAATGTCCTTAGGGTCTACTATGATAAGATAAGGACTTCAAGTATGAAAAATTATGTGCAGAAAAAATCCTGTTGACTAGTTGAGTTGACTACTCAACACTAGTAGACAATGGTTTAGTTATTATTATATTGTGTTGTACAAATAATTATTTAATATTTTAATAAATAATAGACTCTAAAAAAAAATATTTCAAATTGTGACAACTCAATTAGTTTAATGACTGATTAAAATAATTGAGTTGGTTAGAATAGCTTCGGTAGTACATAGTTATATTCATATAGCGTGGCGACGCGTCGCCACGCCATGCGTCGCCACGCCACCAATCGGTTTTACGTGCGGCTATAGATGTACCGTGTATACGTCCATGCCTTTTGTAAAAAGCGGTTATTTTAATATTACAAACAGACATACAAAAACAAAGAGCGTGCGGTATTGCAACAGCGGCATGTGTTGTGTGAGGGTAGGAGCGCGCCGAGGAGCTGTGCTCGCTGGACAGCTGCGAGTACATCTGGGCGGGCGGCGTGGGCTTCGCGCGCGCGCCCGCCCGCTGCGCCGCGCACGAGGCGGCTCGCACGGAGCTGCTGCGGCTGCTGCTGGCGCTGGCCAGCGAGACGGTGTACCGCCCGCCCGCGCTGGCCGCCTCGCACCACAACAAGTGGATCGCGTGAGTCTCACAACTGTCATGATAATAGTGTGGTTATTAGTAGTCGGTGAGGATGCTATTGTTCATTAACGCCAGAACTTTCGAATGGTATTGAATTATTTTTGCCACAGATATAGTTTATTCGCTGAATTGAAACATACAGTTTTTCTTTTCTACTATATTAATAATAATAATATCCTCACGCCTTCCCACAAGGGTCCCCGAAGGGGTAGGCAGAGGTGTATAGGTACTACCCACACACCCACTTTCCGCCAGAGGTATATTAGGTGCCAACGTGACAGATGGCGAGTCCATCGCCGTTACTCCAGCACGACTATACATACGCCTTTGAATTTCTTCTCAGACGTATGCAGGTTTCTCTCGATGTTTTCCTTCACCGTAAAGCTCGTGGTGTGACTAATCACTGTACTTAAGTTCAGAAAAACTCATTGGTACAGTCGGGATTTGAACTTGCGACCTCTGAGTCGCAGGCAACTGCTCGTACCACTCGGCCACCACGGCTCCATAGACTGTATCTATGTACATATATCTATATATATCTGATCTAGCGGTCAGTGCTCGTGACTGCGAAGTTTGTGGTCGCGGGTTCGATTCCCGCTGAGGGCAGATTTTTGTGTGATGAACATTATTATTTGTACCTTAGTCTTGCATGTCCTATGTATTTATGTATATATCTATCTTATCTATATAAGTACGTATAATTGTGGTCTAACTTCCATAGTACAAACTTTGCCTAGTTTGAGAACAGGTTAATTTGAGTGCCATTACCCCAATATATTTATTTATATAACTTTAGTCATTTCACGAGCAATGTCTCCTGTATATAGATATCTGACGAGCTCGGAGAACAGACACGCGCTGCCTTTGTTCACGTCGCTGCTCAACACGGTGTGCTCCTACGACCCCGTTGGCCTCGGCTTACCATACAACCACCTGCTGTTCGCTGACACCCTCGAGCCACTGGTTGAGGTAAGACTCCATTCAAATTCATGAAGGGTCAGTCAGATCCGGGTTAGGGTACTTGAAGCAGTGTTTTTCTAGAATGGAAATACTTTATTCTTTACAATTGCGACTGGCAAGTGCGACTAGGCAGTAAAATATTACATTATAATCACATAATATGAGGCCGTGGTGGCCGAGTGGTTGGAGTAGGTTCGAATCCCGACTATACCAATGAGTTTTTCTGAACTTACTGTGTAGTACAGTGATTAGTCACACCACGAGCTTTACGGTGAAGGAAAACATCGAGAGGAAACCTGCATACGTCTGAGAAGAAATTCATAGGAGCAACAAGAGCGGCAATCAAGCATACGGCCCACCCGATGGAAAACGGTTACCGCAGCCTATTTACGCTCACGATACTGAAGTATCACTTGCGAGTTGCCACTCAGTGTTCGGAAAGTTGTACTGTGTTGGCAGCATAATGGGACTAATACCTCTGCTGCCAACACAATACAACAATCCTCCCCAACCCCAAGGAGCTCATTACTGGAAACCTAATTCACCGCTTAGGAACACAACACAATAAATTGTGTTATTTGGCTACGGACTTCTATAAGGTGGAGGTCCTGCCCCAGTCGGGCAGCTCCAAATTCGAACGGGAAACCCGTTATGCCCTACCCCTCTTAAAAGTAAGTCGTGCTTTAGTAATGGCGATGCCTCGCAATGACTCGCCATCTGTTACGTCTGCACCTAAAATATACCTCCGGCGGAAAGTGGGTGTGTGGGTACTACCTAAACACCTCTGCCTACGCCTACCCCTTATAAGAAGCGTGAAGATATATATGAGTGTCTCGCATACGCAGAAAGCAGGCCATCTTCTTCTCAGTAATACATTTATATTAACCTTATTTATTATTACTCATATGTATTTTTTTAACTTATACCTCCACATTAGCGCAAATGACCACGTTGTCGTGCTAATTGTAAATAAATAAATAATAATAATAATAATATATCCTCACGCCTTCCCACAAGGGTCCCCGAAGGGGTAGGCAGAGGTGTATAGATAATACCCACACACCCACTTTCCGCCAGAGGTATATTAGGTGCCAACGTGACAGATGGCGAGTCCATCGCCGTTACTCAAGCACGACTATACATACGCCTTTGAATTTCTTCTCAGACGTATGCAGGTTTCCTCTCGATGTTTTCCTTCACCGTAAAGCTCGTGGTGTGACTAATCACTGTACTTAAGTTTTAGAAAAACTCATTGGTACAGTCGGGATTCGAACTTGCGACCTTTGCGTCGCAGGCAACTGCTCGAACCACTCGGCCACCACGGCTCTCTAGCTGTAAATAAATAAATAAATAAATAAATCTTTTACAGGTTGCTCTCCAACTTCTGATCGTCACCTTGGATCACGACACTAGCAACGCTGTCAACGAGGACTCGGACGAGGTGGTGAGTAATCTGAAATAAAACATACCCTATGTGTTAATCCGGCTATGAATCTATCTCTGTGCCAAATTTCATTCAATTCCGTTCAGCTCTCCTGGCTCTATTAGGTCACAAACATTCCCACAAATTATCCTTGATTCCTTGTGACCATCAATAAGGCCACTCTTAGTTCGAAAGCCAACTCCATGCCGAGAGTTACCGGCCCCCATGCCGCGGCTACTGCGGCCGCGCCAGCCGTGTCACGTGACCGTGTGTGCAGAGCCTGCCGGACAACCTGTTCATCAACTACTTGTCGCGCATCCACCGTGACGAGGACTTCCAGTTCGCCCTCCGCGGCGTGACGCGGCTGCTCAACAACCCGCTGGCGCAGACCTACCTGCCCAACTCGGCCAAGAGGGTCACCCTCCACCAGGAGCTGCTCGTGCTGTTCTGGAAGATGTGCGACTACAATAAGGTAAGCTCTACACCTTAGGTGCTCCCTGTCTGCCTTATTATATAATTAAATATTAATCTTTTTAATTTAATTTGATAATTGAATTGAAGCCGTGGTGGCCGAGTGGTTTGAGCTTTTGCCTGCGACGCTAAGGTCGCGAGTTCGAATCCCGATTGTACCAATGAGTTTTTTCTGAACTTAAGTGCAGTGATTAGTCACACCACGAGTGTACCACTTTGCGGTGAAGGAAAACATCGAGAGGAAACCTACATACGTCTGAGAAGAAATTCAAAGGCGTATGTATGTACGTGCTTGAGTAACGGCGATGGACTCGCCATCTGTCACGTTGGCACCTAATATACCTCTGGCGGAAAGTGGGTGTGTGGGTATTACCTATACACCTCTGCCTACCCCTTCGGGGACCCTTGTGGGAAGGCGTGAGGATATATTATTATTATTTTTATTAATATTAATTTGATAAAAGAATGGTATGATATACAATATACGGTGTGGTATACAATTTACGTGTTGCGAGCGTCCATAGGCGGCGGTAACCGCTTACCATCAGGCGGACCGCATGCTTGTTTGCCACCCAAGCAACAGCAAGTTTATACAATTAAAGGCCATACCTTTACAATATATTATGGTATCGTGTTCAATAAAAGGTATGATATAAAAATGTTGGTATCCTCCAATTATATTCATAGATCCGAACTTGAGTTCGTTCGTTTGTTATGCTCTCCGATTGTAACGGCTCAATTGACCATCGTGAAATTTCGCGTACACTTTGTCAAATGTACAGACAGACTTTACTCCAAGTCTGTCTGGCCTTCTTACTGAAAAATTTTTGTCATATAAAAATAATCCTTGACGGTCAACTGATATAGATAGTGATCGACGAAGATCCTACTATGATCCCTTATAGTTAATAGTGTAAGTGCGCAACCTTCCACTAATGTTTGAGTATTGTCTGTACACACGGATTACCTATGAGTGCACACGCACACTACAACATCTTTCTTTCTTTTTATCTACACTAATATTATAAAGAGGAAAACTTTGTTTGTTTGTTTGGTTGTAATGAATAGGCTCAAAAACTACTGGACCGATTTGAAAAATTCTTTCACTGTTGGGAAGCTACACTATCTCCGGTGAACATAGGCTATATTAAATTGAACCCGATAGGTGGCGCTGCGATCGAGTTTCAGGAATTTAACTTTTTCACCCGGGCGAAGCTATCCCTTTCTGTGTGTCTTAAGGTGGATTCGAGAATGGTTTAGATTTACAATTGGACCCGATAGATGGCGCTGCGATCGTGTTACGGGCAATTTAACTTTTTCACCCGAGCGAAGCTGGGCGGGACAGCTAGTAGAAAAATAAAATACATTAACGCATGCGTAGCCAATAGCTAACGGTGTGCAATTGTTTCAGAAATTCATGTACTACGTACTGAAGAGCAGCGATGTTCTAGAAGTTCTGGTGCCCATACTGTACCATCTCAACGACTCCCGCGCAGACCAATGTGAGCTGCATTTGTTATACTAGCTGTCCTGCCCAGTTTCGCCCGGGTGAAAAAGTAAAAAAAAATGAGTTTCATAAAATGCGTAAGGAATACTCCTACCAAATTTCAAATCAATCGGCCTTATAGTTGCTGAGATTTCGTGATGAGTGAGTTCACAAATGGGATCTCCTATATATATATATATATAGAAGAAGAAGACTAAAGAAAGATTATACAGGCCTTAGATGAAACACGATAAAACATTCAAAGTTGACAAATTTATGACTTTATTTCACAATAAAATTCTTCTTAACTTTACTACTTGTCAAAGTTAATATTTTGAAGAAAAAAATATACCATGGTTTGCGCATGGCTTGGTAATACGCGAGTATTACTTACTCCCTTTAATTATGTTGTCATTTTTGTTATCTTTAGAGCTAATTGTGTTATTGCATCGTCATGAGGATATTTTCACAACACCCTATAACTTATAGAAGACAACTGTTTTATTTTCTAAGTCAACCTGTATATGAAGAGATTTGCAAATCAACTGGCGTGAATGAGGGCGTGATTGTAAAGATGAGGAAAGACATGTTACGTTGGTTTGGACACATAGAAAGGATGAGTGAAGAAAGATTGACGAAACAGATATACAAAGCAAAAGTGTGTGCAAGAAGAGGCAGAGGAAGGCCACGTTCCAACTACCTGGATCAAATAGATCGGACTCTGAAGGACGGGAATGTTAAGAGTACTCGAAACTGACGAGCATGTATGAAGAGACTGATGAATGTGGACGAAGCGAAAGAGGTATGTAAGTCTAGAGAGAACTGGCGCTCTATACTCTCTGCCTACCCCGTTAGGGACTTGGCGTGATGATATGTATGTATGGATGTATGTATGTATGTAACCTGTATATACCTATGTTTTTTTAACCATCGACCAGCCCTGGCGAGATAAAGTCTAAAAATGTGCGGCGTAACGATATTAAATCGCGTCTGCAACTCGACAAAAAAAACAGAGTTCTGGAAACGTTATATCAGTCACCACGGTAACACAACACCACCCGGGAGCAGAGCCATTTAGCGGCGACTTTGGAGCTATATCGTTCAAGACAGGTCAAGATTTGAACGCCGTAACCTCTGTAGATATCTATATTATATCTCTTAATTCTGTAATATTTCCAAATATTGCTATCTAAATGCCTTCTCGAAGCAATACTTACAGCCGGTTTCTGGTACAATTTTAGCACGACGAATTAGTCAACAGATTGTCACAATAACAATCTGTTAACAATCTGTCATCGAGCGTTGAGTTTCTAGAACGCAAATCATCGAAAAATTAACTAATCTACTGTTGACAGCCGAATTATTTTTTAAAGTATGTCTATTTCCCTCTAGCATATAGCTTCGTCCTTGTCTCCCGGGAGCTGAAGTTTCGTTAGTTGGACAAAAGTTTGATTTGTTGTTGTTTATCTTGTTTGTTTAGGTACTTCAGTTTTCGTGTGATAAACATGTGTAAAGAATATAAATAAATAAAGAGTAAATGTTAAAATGCCGCCGCTGTCGCGTAAACATTACACAGAACGCGATTTATCTACTTATATTTTATTCTAATACTTATATTATATAATTTATAGTAATTCAACATATAGGTAGGTTCCCGACAGGGCTGATGATGATGATTTGAAACTTGCCAATTTCTAATATTTTTGCTATTATTAAAATATTATTTCGATTTCTGTAACTTTACACACTTATGTCTTTAGAGGGTTTGTCTTAAGAGATTCATATTAAAAAATTATCAGATTAAAAATTAAATAAAAATAATAATATATCCTCACGCCTTCCCACAAGGGTCCCCGAAGGGGTAGGCAGAGGTGTATAGGTAATACCCACGCACCCACTTTCCGCCAGAGGTATATTAGGTGCCAACGTGACAGATGGCGAGTCCATCGCCGTTACTCAAGCACGACTATACATACACCTTTGAATTTCTTCTCAGACGCATGCAGGTTTCCTCACGATGTTTTCCTTCACCGTAAAGCTCGTGGTGTGACTAATCACTGTACTTAAGTTCAGAAAAACTCATTGGTACAGTCGGGATTCGAACTTGCGACCTTTGCGTCGCAGGCGACTGCTCGAACCACTCGGCCACCACGGCTCTCACAAAAATTAAATAAAATTATATTAATAAAAAAATAACCAATTCAAAACTAAAAATCAAAAGCAATGTTCTATTAATATTTCAACGTAAGAAATTAGGAAACCAAATAGCATTATTGATACAAATTAAGTTTTATATAAATATTGTTATAAAAAACGATAAATAAAAATCGATTATTTTGTAACATCCCTATATCCTATTAAATCCGCTTAGAAATTGGAGTTAAAATCGGAATACTTGCGTTAACACGTCGATAATTCCTCGATAATCTACAATTAAAAATTGTATGTCAACAATCTGTTAACAAAGAGAAAATGCGTTCAGAAACTCAAAATGGTTCTACTCGGCAATTGATTTGGGATTTGACATACCGTTGACAAACTGCCAACAGTTTGTCAGTTGAAGCTTCTAGCAACCCAAACTACGTCTAATCAGAGATTGACAATCTGTCACGTAATTTTATGGATAGAAATGCGTACGAGAAACCGGCGGTTAATGGTGACTACTGTATTGTTTACCAAAATATGTTATTTGAATATCAAGACTACCCACGAACTACAAAGATGTGGTGGCCGAGTGGTTCGAGCAGTTGCCTGCGACGCAAAGGTCGCAAGTTCGAATCCCGACTGTACCAATGAGTTTTTCTGAACTTAAGTACAGTGATTAGTCACACCACGAGCTTTACGGTGAAGGAAAACATCGTGAGGAAACCCGCATACGTCTGAGAAGAAATTCAAAGGCGTATGTATAGTCGTGCTTGAGTAACGGCGATGGACTCGCCATCTGTCACGTTGGCACCTAATATACCTCTGGCGGAAAGTGGGTGTGTGGGTATTACCTATACACCTCTGCCTACCCCTTCGGGGGCCCTTGTGGGAAGGCGTGAGGATATATTATTATATTTATTATAAGACTACCCACCTTTCGTTCTTCGAACCTTAATATTTGTGGTAGTTATATAAGTAAACCTGTATTTCTCAATTGAATTGAATTGTATGCTTTTGAGAATGTCTAGAACCATTTGTGTCCATTCCAGCCCGTGTGGGCCTGATGCACATCGGTGTGTTTATCCTACTGTTGCTATCCGGTGAGCGCAACCTTGGCGTGAGGCTGAACAAGCCGTACGCTGCCACGGTGCCCATGGACATCCCCGTGTTCACTGGCACCCACGCCGACCTGCTCGTGGTGGTGTTCCACAAGATCATCACCACCGGCCACCAGCGTCTGCAGCCGTTGTTTGACTGCCTCCTTACCATACTTGTTAATGGTAAGTGTTAACCTTTATGGTATAAACATCCTCCAACAAATATCTATGGCTTCCTCCATCAAACATGCATGACGTTCTTCAAGAAGCGTGTGAAAAGATTCCTGCAGGGTCGTGCAAGCTTCCATAGGCAGCGGTAACCGCCTACCATCAGGCGGACCGCATGCAGGCAAAAAAAAACCTCTTCTTCAATACATACGCTTGTATGTATGGTAGAATTATTTATTTATTTATTTTATTTATATGCTTTATTGTACACCATAATTTAATCAGGACAGAACATCATAGACATACAAAGTACAATTGGCGGTCTTATCGCACTCGACGATCTCTTCCAGACAACCTTTGAATGGAATAGATTGATATTGATATATTTATAGATGAATTACATTAATTTATCTATAAATATAAAATACATTATGTGTTTATCTATAAGTATATATGTATATATGGATAGTGCCATCAACGAAGACGCGCCCCACTATTCTTCCCTATAGTTTAGTATGTGTGCAACCTTCCACTAATGTTTGCGTGTTATCGGTACACACTGATTACCTATGAGTGCACATTCTACAATTAATGGAATCGGGTCATACTCCCCTCATCCCGCGACCCCCTCGACATTGGTGGGGCATGTCTCCGTGGAATGCACTATCTATATGCCGATCATGATGAGTTGCTCGGCCCTCTTCAGTCTCGCCATACCTGAAGACCCTGTCGATGGTGGCGTCGACCAAGCTGCTGCACCTGCTGGAGGCCTTCAGCACGCCGTGGTTCCTGTTCTCGCAGCCGCACCATCACCACCTCGTGTTCTTCCTGCTCGAGATGTTCAACAACATGATACAGTATCAGTTTGATGGTAAGATATTTACAGGATTCTATATTAATAAAAATTCTATATTGATTTTGCTTATATATCTTTACGTGAAGGAAAACATCGAGAGGAAACCTGCATACGTCTGAGAAGAAATCCAAAGGCGTATGTATAGTCGTGCTTGAGTAACGGCGATGGACTCGCCATCTGTCACGTTGGCACCTAATATACCTCTGGCGGAAAGTGGGTGTGTGGGTATTACCTATACACCTCTGCCTACCTGGATATATTATTATTATTATTATCTTTTCGTTACGTTAGGTAGATAGAGATGTAAAGACATTATCTTTTCGCCGTAGATATATTTACGAGTTGCGGTTCGAAGTAATAGTACACAGATTCAATTAAAACAAGGATTTATTGCAAAAAAGTAGCCTAGTCCAACTCCCGCGTTGAACTAGGAAACTATTCACTTCAATAACACTAACCACTTCGCGTATCGTATTTGCTAACGATACTCGGAGTGAACTAACCTCTACTAATTACCTGGCGCTTTCAGTATTCTCTCTGCCTACCCTGTGTGATGACGTATATGTATGAACTAACCTCGCCAACCGTATTCCTACTGGACCGCCGTTTACAAGATTCGTGCCTGGGAACGCATATGCAATAATTTGTTTCAATGCATTTGTTTCCATTGTCTATATATATATCCGGCGTATCAATGTATTTTGTTGACAGGCAACTCCAACCTCGTGTACACGATAATACGCAAGCGCTCCGTGTTCCACAACCTGGCTAACTTGCCGCACGAGCACGCCGCCATCGCCCGCTCGCTCGCCCAGGGCAAGGGCCATGGCTTCCCACCCGCCCAGAACACAGCCTTGCCCAGGTAACTCATACATTTAGTATTTTTGTTCAACAAATGTGCCAAGTAAGCGGCCCGCCTGATGGTAAACGATTACCGCCGCTTGCGCCGTATGGGTTCTTGAAACACCGGGAGTAACTCACACGGCTCATTTTTATATTTCATGGTATTAGTGCGATTTGCGCGTCCGTGTGTGTATTTGAAATTAAGAAGTTTTATGGGATGTATTAGATGCGTTGTGCTCATGTGTGTATTTGTAATGTTCCATAAGGTGTATTGTGTGCGTGTTGCGCATGTGTGTATGTGTGTGTGTGTATCAGTGTTGTATAGTGTGCGTGTGTCGTGTGCAGGAGCCGCAGCGCGGAGTCAGTGCGCGAGGCCGCCATGGAGGGCTCGCGGCCCGCGCAGCCCGCCGAGCCCGGCACGCTCAACGCCACGCTGCCCGACACGCCAGGTACGGGACACTGCCACCCACTGCCACCGCTGCCACCCACTGCCACCACTGCCACCCACTGCCACCACTGCCACCCACTGCCACCACTGCCACCCACTGCCACCACTGCCACCCACTGCCACTCACTGCCACCGCTGCCACCCACTGCCACCGCTGCCACCCACTGCCACCACTGCCACCCACTGCCACCACTGCCACCCACTGCCACCACTGCCACCCACTGCCACCACTGCCACCCACTGCCACCCACTGCCACTCACTGCCACCGCTGCCACTCACTGCCACCGCTGTCACCTACTGCCACCGCTGCCACCCACAGCCACTCACCGCCACCACTGCCACCACTACCACCCGCTGCTACCCTCTGCCACCACTGCCACACCACTGCCACCCACTGCCACCACTGCCACCCAATGCTACCCACTGCAACACCACTGCCACCCACTGCCACCACTGCCACCCACTGCCACCGCTGCCACCCACTGCTCGCTCGCTCTGCTACCTAACCGGTCGATGGTGACACCAAATATTCTGTAACTGGCCTCTTGTATACATATCAGCTGCCATGCCATGAGGCTTTCCTGGTCGTAACCGGCTACCGGGCCCATTGGACGCTAGCAAAAGTAATTGCGCTTTGCCGACCTGCGAATATCTTCAAAATCTCCCTTGAAGAAATCCATATTACTGAGCAACACAGCTTAGATCCACCGGTGGAGCTCGGGTGGCGTTTCTAATAATTGACTTAGTTTTAAATTCAGCCATGCTTGTGCTAATCACTGAAAAGAATTAATGTATAAACATTAACTCTTAGAACACTTAAATTAAGGGACTGCTATTTATCACACGAATATCTGCCCTTAGTGGCAATCGAACCGCCTATCAGGTAGCACCTAGTAAGTGCAGAGTCGTGTCGACAGCGATCGGCGTCATGACCGAGCGTGAGTCGGCGCACCCGCCCGCGGCGCGCCTGCTGCCCCGTGCCGGGCCCGACGGGGACGACCGCCCGTCCCCGGAGCCCGGGGACACGCTCGTGGACCCGCCCGGGGACACGCCTGAGGACGCGCCCGAGGCTGAGAGACAGACCATCGCCCATGTGAGTCTCATATCGATCTATCACTATATATTTTTTCTTATTGATAGAACCGAAAATAATTTACTTTTGAGTTTAGTTTCTTTTAGTTCAAGACCTGGCGGCACGTACCAATGAGCTTTTTCGAACTTTAGCACAGTGGTTTATTACGGAAGGAAAACGTCGTGAGGAAACCTGCATGTCCTCAGAAGAAAATTTCAATTACGTATGGTAAAGACAGTTTGAAGGTTGGCGACGGACTCCCCACTAAAACTATTACATATGGTGGCACCTTAAATATAACTCCGGCGAAAAGAGGTTGTCACTAAATTAATAGTCGTAATTAGAAACGTGCATTGATTGCTCATGGTGCATGTGTGCAGAGAGACAGTATAAAGCTGAGCAGCTGCGAGCAGCGGACGGGGGAGGGGGAGGCGGCCGGGGCGGGGGCGGGGGCCGGGGCGGGCGGGTGGCGCGCCTCGGGCGCGTGGGTGGCCAGCTGGCGCGGCAAGCTGCCGCTGCAGACCATCATGCGCCTGCTGCAGGTGCTCGTGCCGCAGGTCGAGAAGATATGCATCGACAAGTACTGGCCCTCCTTACTATGGATCCTACACACACACACACACACACACATGTCTATACTAATATTATAAAGAGGAAAGATTTGTATGTAAGTCTAGAGAGAACTGGCGCTCTATACTCTGACTATCCCGGTAGGGACTCGGCGTGATGATATGTATGTTTGTAAGGAATTGGCTCAAAAAGTACTGGACCTATTTAAAAAATTCTTTCACTATTTGAATGCTACATTATCACTGATTAATATAGGCTATTTTAATTGCAAGAAGAAATACATTTTATGCAAAAATGTTTAAAAAATAAATGTGCGAAGCCGGGACGGGCCGCTAGTACTTACATAAATTGCTAAAACGGGAAACTTTATATTTTATATATATTATACTGCTTTATCTATTAGCTAGCTAGGCTAGACCAATTTGGATATAGCGGAAGTTTACTCTAGGGGCCTGACTGACGAGTCGGAGATCCTCCGCTTCCTGCAGCACGGCACGCTGGTGGGGCTGCTGCCGGTGCCCCATCCCATCCTCATCCGCAAGTACCAGGCCAACGCCGGCACCGCCGCCTGGTTCCGGACCTACCTTTGGGGCGTTATTTATATACGGTACGTAAATATAATCCGTCACATAGAGCAGACTGCGGTCTGCACTATTTTGTCCATGATTTATAGCATCGGTTTTCATATTGTCTATGCTAATGTTTAGTTTATTCGAATATTGTATAGTTGGTACTTTAAAAAATATAGGTTTTTTTTATTTAATGAATTAATTTAATGATGATATAGCCGTGGTGGCCGAGTGGTTCGAGCAGTTGACTGCGACGCAAAGGTCACAAGTTCGAATCCCGACTGTACCAATGAGTTTTTCTGAACTTAAGTACA
>JACCPG010000519.1:0-106696 GCA_016069955.1 Drepana arcuata | reverse complement strand
GATTAGTCACACCACGAGCTTTACGGTGAAGGAAAACATCTGTCACGTTGGCACCTAATATACCTCTGGCGGAAAGTGGGTGTGTGGGTATTACCTATACACCTCTGCCTACCCCTTCAGGGACCCTTGTGGGAAGGCGTGAGGTTATATTATATTATATAAAAATCTTTGTTTTCGTTTGCATAGATGACGTAAATTCCATTATGACTAATGGGTACGTTAAATGAATTCACGATATTTTAATGCATGTTTTTCTATCGTCGATGATCAAATTACGCCTTGTTACAACTTTTTATCATTGCTGATCAAATTACGCCTTGTTACAACTTTTTATCATTCATGATCAAATTGCGCCTTGAAACAACTTTTATTATCATTCATGATCAAATTACGCCTTGTTACAACTTTTTATCATTGATGATCAAATTGCACCTTGCAACAACTTTTATTATCATTGATGATCAAATTACGCCTTGTAACAACTTTTTATCATTCATGATCAAATTGCGCCTTGTAACAACTTTTTATCATTCATGATCAAATTGCGCCTTGTAACAACTTTTTTCATAATTACAGCAACGTGGATCCGCCCATATGGTACGATACAGACGTGAAACTATTCGAAATACAGCGTGTGTGATCCCACTACTACTACGGCGAAGACCAAAAACGGCAAGATTTGCATTTTTAAACTTTAACACTATTGACACAAGGCTGAAAGTTGTAGACTTTTGGTATTAGTTAGTTACGACACATGCGAGAAAATAGTTTTCATTTAGTTCTTAGTACCTCCTTAATAAGATGAGGGTAATTATTGAATTGGGGGATAACACAGTTATGCGTTTCACACACGGCTTATTATGTTCAACAGAAGAAATTTAGAAACTTAAAGACACGCTTGAGAAACGGCGACGGAATCGACATCTCTCTCATTGGCACTTAAAATATATCTCCGGTGAAATGTGGGTGTACACACCTCTGCCTACCTCTTTGGGGGTATTTGTGAAGGCATGAAATCTATTCATACTCAGTCCTTCAAACATATTCCGAGACCTCTAGTTTATAATAGTGAGACTACTGTATTTCCAGTCAGATAAGGGTCAGATTTGATTGCCCATCTAAGATGCAGCTTTGGTAACGATAATATTTTATGCTTGTGTAGCATGAGAGTTGTTCAAGAAGAGGGGAAATATGCTTGATAAATATATCTATCTACAGCTCGCGCGATAAGAGTTTGGCTTTGACCGTTATTGCGCAGAAATCAGAAATTGGGTATCAACGGGCAATTAGCGGGGTGCGGGGCGGGTGTGTAGGCGCACGCGGTGCTCTGATTGGCGCTCCAGTCGTTCCCTGCCTCTCGCACCGATACGACGTACCGCGCACTCCTGTTGTACAATCACGTTCACAAGTGAATTGCTATTTTCGTTAATTGTTTATTTTACCCTGGTGTTGCAAGCGTCCACAGGCAGCGGTAACCGCTTACCATTAAGCGGACCGCTTGCTTGTTTGCGAAAATAAGGCTTTAAAAAATATATGTTGCATACATACCTTGCAACTTTGAATCTTAGTTGCATTTTTGAACTCTATTAATCGAATTATAAAGTAGAATTTTGTTTAACACCAGTATTTTTATGATAAAATTAGAAGTCAATTTAATTATTGCATATATGATTCAAAGGAATAATAATCAAGAAAAATTCTGATATACTCTATCATTGTCTATTATCCTGGAATGAGAATATTGTGTGGTATCTTATTATCGACCTTGTGCCGTAGTACTTATGATATATAATACGATAATCACTCGAAATTAGATGATAGGTCATTTCGTAGTTTAATATGTTGCATTTAATTAAAATTAATTATTATTACCCAATAAAATATGATTGTGTAAAATATATTGCGTACCGTATTTTATCTGCTGTTAATTCAATTGTATATTGAGTACTTAATGTTTTAGCATTACAACTTTCTTTTTAATATGTATCTGAATGTGTTGATGTTTAATATCTATTATGCTATATACTATACGTCTGAGAAGAAATTCATAGGCGTATGTATAGTCGTGCTTGAGTAACGGCGATGGACTCGCCATCTGTCACGTTGGCACCTGATATACCTCTGGCGGAAAGTGGGTGTGTGGGTACTACCTATACACCTCTGCCTAATCCTTCTGGGAGCGCGTGAGAATTATAATTATACTTAAATTTCATGTGTGTTTATGATTTCATAATATACGTAAATAATTTCGGTATGAAGTATGAATTGAATTTTATTTTAGAACTTTTGTTTGAGACTCTTTATTTAAATGATAAATGTGTGAACACCTCATGTTTAGATTAATTTAATATGTAATATATTGCTTTCAATACGTAACATGGAACGGTCAATTTGTGTCGCAACGTTGTTGCTACATCGAGGTTCTAATTCGCTCTCTCAGGTGAGCTACCCATGAGTCATATATTGATTTTGTCAAGCAACAAAAGATGTCTATGGTTCAAAGTATGGCTCGTGGGCCTCGTCCATAAAGCGATCAGAATCATTCTTCCTCTCCTAGTAGTGACATTGTGATGTATGCTTATAACCTTATTATTTGACAAGCAATTGGGATAGCGAATCTTGGGGTAATATTTATTCGGCATTCAGTATACGTAATAATAATGTCTTTGAACAATAATAATACGCCTATTTTTGCTTGTCGAGGTCAATTTGTGTGGAATCCTCCAAGGTATTACGAGTCCCTAAATTCCCAGTCCTAAAGAGGACCTGGTCCTTTACCAAGGCGTGGGAAAAGATTCCACACAAATTGACCTCGACAAGCAAAAATAGACAACGATATAAATGCTAGTAAGAATCCGTTATATATGTATACATAAATCTTCCGAGGCTCGGGTATAAATAATTTTTATAACACTAATATCTGCCCTCGGCGGGCATCAAACCCGGATCACTTTGCTATCAGGCAATCTTATTGATGTTGTTGGGATCACATCTGCGGTGTTTACTAAAGTGTAATATATTTTATTTGTAGACTCCACTAGTCATAATTTATTACTAACTTAATGGTTATACCTTGACAGATTTAGACTAACTGCAGTAAGAATATTTCTTAAACCAATTATTGTTATATTAAGACGGCGACAGACTCGTCGGTACCTGAATATCGGCGGAAAGAGGGCGCTACCCTCTGGTACACAGAGGTCTATCGCTATGTTATTTTTAGACGTACAGATTACCGCATTCCAAAATATATGTTAAACACAATTGTATTTCATAATTATATATAAATAAATTTACAATACTCCATTTATAAAATTTCATGTAAAACTTTTTAGCATTCTATCTCAAATATGACTTCTATTATCTTTTCTCGTTAGAGGCCAGGATATCATAGCTAGCTTTCTCAACTTTTAATTTACTAATCTTAACGCATCCATTGACTATGGCAGTATGGCAGCCAGTGTGTATGACAGCTGTTGTACAGCGCTCCAAGCGGACAGTAACGGAACTAATTTTCCCGTACATTTTTGACAGGTGATATCAACTTATCATCTATGATTAATACAATACATACAATACGTCTAATAAATCGATGAACCCAGGCTGCACGCACGAAATAGGATGACTCATTGTCCCGTTACACCCAACCCTTGTTATAAGAGACAAGTCTGCTGTTTCTGACGACGCAACCTGTATATAGGGCGTTAATTTATTTTCTTTAAACCATTGTGTCCCCACAATGGTTTATAGCAAATACGCAAAATAAGATACACTGTAAAATTTACATTCGATTTAAAAATTTAATCCAAGCAACTAAATGCAATGAAGGCGTTGAAATACTTCAGGCTTTTTTTTCTGTTATATTTTAGACACATACTGTGTTCAATATTTGGAAGTTCAAAATTCGAATATTTATTATTCCAACTGCCATGATCAACGAGATTGCAATATTGCGGGTAGATAGACAATTTAGCGAGCTACTCTCGGCTGTGTTTTATTATTTAAAACCTGTTTCGAATCTGTTATGAGTTTGTATTATTATATGTAAATCTAAGCATTAATGTAAGTAACTTATGTCTTACTTATTAAATAGAAAAATAAAGAACCATTAAAAAACAAACATACATTAATTCTTAATGAAAATAGTGACATGTATAGTCTAAAGATTCTAAACGTATGTATAATTATCTGTATCACAATCTTTGTACTTTATTAATGTTGTTACATAATGCATAGAATATATTAAATGAGCATCAGAAGTTTGTTTTTTTTTTTTACTTTCTATCTGTTGGTTTTTTTTTACCCTCTCTCTGTTTCTATTCGAAGAGACCCATGAATGTGGAGGCGAGAGAGGTCTGTAAGTATAATGAAATCTGCTACTCTAATCTGCCTACCCAGTTAGACGTGATGATATTTTATGACTTATTCTAAAGGTAGTAACTACACCCAGTTTCATTGAGAGATAAATTGTACGAGAATGCATTATGTGCAAGGGCAACAGCAATTTTGTGGGGATTGTTTACAATTGCAATTAACATATTTTTTACCACACATGTATCTACACGAAGAGTGCCTCGCGCGGTAGGCAGACTGGAGACAGCGCATCTCTCCTGTTTGCTGTAGGGACTTAAAAAATAGCTGTTTTAGTTAATTTATTATAATTTTATAATTTATTTTTTAATTTGTTATTAATGTGTTTTATAATATTAGACATGATACTAAAAATTTTGCATGTTTCTCAATCTAGAGTAGATCTAGAACGACTGAACGAAATTCGTAGAAATTTGGCACAGACATTGATTATCGCCTGGAGGAACACAGGATATATTTTACTTCAGAAAAAAATTACCAATTTCATCAAATTCTACGCTGGTGAAACTGCAGAATACAGCTTAGGTTAATCATAAATTTGGTATTTGGTAAGGTATGAGCAGTAATAAAACGCTGGAAGACAGTTACGTAATATTTAATGAAGCGCCTGTTACAAAAGACATGACCAATCAGTCCTCGGGAGGACGTTAAACAATACCTACGGAAGAGGCAGCAAGGTAAACACAGATCACATCCATCGCTAACATTACTAGTTTGGGGACCGCTGGTAAATTGCGCCACGCACAATGTTACATATACATATTAAATATTAAAAACACGTTCAACTTTGGACGACTACCAACGTTGTAATAATATTATAAACTAGCTAGCTGTACCCTGCCACGCTTCGCTGTGGATATGTGACTGATGCAAAAGATAGATAAAACAATCCTAGATGCGGATTATATATCATGCTAAAATTTCAGCAGGATCGGTGCAGGACTTTTTGAGTTTTTGAAGCGTACACAAACCAACATAACATTTTTATATATATAGATGTCAAAATGTTTGTTA
This sequence comes from Drepana arcuata, assembly GCA_016069955.1. Lineage (NCBI taxonomy): Eukaryota > Metazoa > Arthropoda > Insecta > Lepidoptera > Drepanidae > Drepana > Drepana arcuata. The sequence continues at coordinate 101,311 of JACCPG010000519.1, read as the reverse complement.
ATTCCGCCCCGCCAGAACGGCTGAACGGAATTGGTTGAAATTTGGCATAGAGAAAAGAGATTTTATTTTTTGTGTTAATCATCCTCATAATCTGATGATTAACACAAAAAATAAAATCGCGGCGCTCAGCTACTTTTCTATACGGTGGATATTTTTAACCGTGTTACATACGAATTAGGTACTGGGTCTACGTGATACGAATTAGGTAAGTTAGTTGTAATATATTTTTAGCCTTTCTCAACATCAAGCTTTTTAATACAATTTTAACACTTTCAAGAGTGTTATTTTCACCAAAACACCAAAATAATATTGTAGGTATAATTACTTCCTTTTTATTAAACTAACAGAATATATACAGTATGATTATTACTAGCAAATTATGGATAAATATCTGATAATAAATATATAATAATAATAAAAAAATCGTTTGACAGTTATACTCTTTCACAATCTGTGGTCCAGGTAAATAATTTAATACCTACTTAAGTATTTCATGGGATACGAAATTGCAAGTTCTGACGTCGTAATTCATAAAATTGTAGCCAACGAATTTATGATAAATTTATTACATGAACATTATAAAATGATATCGATAGTGTAGTGTCATCGCTAGTGAAAATGGTATCGGAAGTGGATATCGTGGCGCAATTTACGACAGTACAACTTAAAACTACGTTAAAATATGAACCTTTATATTCTTACCTATACAAATTCAGTTTGAATTACGTTGTAGTTTTTATGTTCATCGTGTGAAAAGATTCTTAGGAAGAATTTCTTTCCCTCTTACAAAAGAAGGTTTAGGCCGAGTAAATTCAAATTCAAAACATTCAACGCCTGTCACTTTATGTTAAGCTCGAGTGGTAACACCAAATTTTGCATTAGGGGATTTATCGATATAAATATGGCAACATTTTGTGATAAACGTTACAAAGTGATAAAGGTGTCACGAAATTGTGTTAAAACAATATAAAGGTCTAAGGTCTCAATAGTGGGAAGTATATATATAAAAATATATTACAATCTACAGCGTTTGTGCGCTAGTTTTAAAATTACATTGAGATCAAATATTTCCTTGAAATTAAAATAACGTAACGTGGACTCGTTAGCGCATAACACTTTCAAACACTCCATACAGACAGACAAACTGTCTCCCTACACACCTTTTGGAAGTCGTGTTATATATACATACATAATATACCTACCTATCTATTACACTGGACGACATAGCTACATCTATATAATAACGGTGACGATATCAAATTACATGCTGCAGTTACATTGTAAAGTAGTCGTTTAAGAAAATGTCTAAAATAGTATATCATAGAACATCACAGTATTTTGATGACAAAATAATATCATTGGACAATTCCCTACAAATTGAACTAGTCCCAATCCAAGCAAAGCTTGTACTGTGGGAATAACACATCCATATAAATAATTATCTAGACATATAATTAAATATATTGGGCATTCGAGACTAAGGTACAAATAATATTGTTCATCACACATATATACGCCCTCAGCAGGAATCGAACCCTCGAGATTCGCAGTCAGCAACTCTGAGCAGAAGACTAATTCGTCTATTTATGGTTTTTGTAATTTTTTATTTTCTCAATTAAGTTATTTTTGGTTGCTTTTAACTTTAGGTTCTCGCTATTTATGTGGTGGGTGGCATTGTAATATATATTATATAAAATATATATATATATTTTATATATATTACAATGCCACCGTGCAAAGGTCGTACATAATATCAGGGTTTTCATATATTTATATTTAACACCATCTAAATATTTGATTACGATTGAACACTCCAGTTATTCGTAGTAACTAATGTTATTTTTAACAAAAATAACGATCACAAGTATAATGGAATTAATTAATAATAATTAATAAAATAAATTAATAATAATGTTACCAATACTATAAATTTTGTTACTAAAAAAAATAAACGTTCTTGTTCTGGGAACGAATGAGATATGTGTGTATATATACCTATACAATTAAACAAGTGACGTAAGAACGTTAAAATTGTGGTATTAGAACTAATGAAATAATTCGTATTTTGTATTGAAAAATAGTGTCAAAATGTGATTTCTGAACTTTTTGTGGCATATTGAGATATATAAGTTTTGGTCGAGGCTCATCACTATTAGCCTTATGGGTAGGTCACACATTGTGAGGGTAGCTTAACTTAATTCCTCACTAAGAAGGGAAGTTCGTAGAACTTACACCATCTAACATAAGTATAAATTCGAAGACGTATGTCATCCTGACAGTCATGCCTGAAGGCGGCAACAGACTCTTCATCTGTCACGTTGGCACCTAAATATATCCCCGGCGAAAAGAGGGTGTCATTATTACGAGGAAAACGTGAAAATGATGTATTATATCAGTCACCGACAAGAGTAAAACAGTCGCAGATTTTTGTCGGTTCCCTATAAAAATCTAAAAGACTTGTATATAAGTAATTTTTTTGCTTATATTCACTTGTTAATGGTGTTATCATAGATAAAATAAATAAGGGATAAAACTGCAAAAATTTGACACAATATTGCCCAGTTTTCTCATCGCCATTTTACCATAGAGTAAGTCTACCCTCACATAAGTTGATTGAGCTAGTGTGACCATACCCGCACGTGGAGCGTGTCAGGCTACATCATGACCTCGACCTGGCCCGAGTGCTAGCTGAGCTCGCTGTAGGCGGGCGGCGGGGGGCTGGGCCCCGGCATCAGCACCGCGATCTTGTACGGCGGCGGCGCCTCCTCGCGGGGCAGCAGCGTCGCCAGGGAGATGTCGTCCGACGGCTCGGGGGGCTGGGGGAGGGGCAAGGAGAGCTTTTATTATTTTTTTAAGACAATTAGCTATGTACAATAGACAAATTTCAGAGTACGAACATGCTACTTTTTACATGTTAGATCCATGACTTTTCATCTTCTCTTTACACACTACTGTCTCTTTTCTCACAAACACCTCCACCTTCCTACCTCCACATTGCACATTTCCTCCTTTGTCCCACAACTTTTCCTTAACTTACCTTATACACTTGTCACGCCACTTATGCTTCTCCTCCCAAGTCTTTTTTTTCTAGAGAATTCTCTCAATTCCCCTGACATGCGTCTTACACTCCTCGATCACTGTCTTAACCCACTACTTTCGTTTTTCCTGCCCAATCTTCCACCGTTTCCTCCACAACTGCCGCACTTCCCGTGCCCGTGTGCCTTAGTGTAAGCTCCGAGTATGTCGCGGGGCGTGCGCAGTACCCACCACGCGGTCGGCGCGGTGTTGGCGGTCGCGCTGCGCCGTCGAGGACACGCGGTCGGGCGGCGCGGGCGGCGGCGGGCGCGCGCGGCACGCGGCCAGTGCGCAGCCCACGCCGCACGCCGACGCCACGGCCGCGCACACCACGCCCGCGCCGCCGCCCGCCGCCGGCGCCGCCACCTAGAGACACACTCGGCTCTAAGTCTGCCCACGCACATTTACTATGCCTAATTAACCATTATTTTTTTAGTGATCCCACTACATCTTGTTATTTATAGATAAACAAAAAAATAAATAAACTAAATAAAGTGTACAAAAAAATATTTAAATATCCTAGTCAAACCGATATTGTATTGTATAACTGACCTGCCGATCGAAATAGTACTTGGCCCCAGCCAGGAAGGCCGTGGCCAGCGCGAAGGACACCAGCATGCCGAACTTCAAGTGCGGCGCCATGACGGGCGAGTGGTGCAGGCCGAGGGCGGCGGTGCGCAGCAGCGTGTCGGGCGTCACGCTGCGCGCCGCCGCCAGCGACGCTATGGTCGGCTGCGGCTCGCCCAGCTCCACGTACTGCTCGTCCGCGCGCCGTGCCGACGGACTACCACCACACATCGAGCACAATGCCGATAATGGCTCACAAAGTAACCTATCGCTAAAAATGATGGTTAAAAAGAGTACATATTAGTAATGATAATGTTATGATAATTAAGTAAAGTAATTAAGTTAAGTGCTAAGCACACACAGCCCCTGATGGGCTAGGGACCTTGGCATGGAACGTTGCTGATTTGCGAGATAGGAACATCCCCTTACTCAAAATCCGTTTTTATTTAGGTAACACTATCCATTGTGTATGGCAATGACATTATCTGTGGACATCTTTATATTTATAAATGTCATAGCCATACAAATTACAGCAAAGGGTTATAGCCTATAGGTATCTAGAGGGGCTGGACTGTTGTCCATGTCATTAAAAAGCATTGTCTATGGAGTGCGACGGCCAGTACTTGTTCGGACGTGGCGCGCGATGCGGGCGGCGCGGGCAGTCCACGGCGGCGAAGCGGTGCACCGGCGCCGCCATGCCCTTGCGGCCCGCCGGGCCCAGCGGGCCCACGCCCGCGCACACGCGGCCCCGCGCTCGCCCTGACCATAAGCAGACTAGTTAGTCCTACTTTATAACGGACATTGAACACTAATAAGATGCAGATTACGCTAAACTAGTCCTGTGTGACGCCATCTCTTTTAGTGCCAAAGCCCCCAGCCATTATACGAAGCTACGTATAATGATATCTGTTTCCCATACTACAAGCTTTGCTTAGATTTGAAGATTGTTTAGTGCAAATCCTGACAGCACCAATGTTTATTTTTTAAAGTTAAGTAGGTACAGTGTATCATGCCAGATTTACAATGAAGGAAAAAACCTCAAGAAACATACATGTCTTTCAGAAGAAATTCAAAGCCGTGCTTGAGAAACGGCGACGAACTCGCCATCTGTCACGTTGACACCTAAATATATCTTGAAATAAAGGTGGGTGTTGCCCAACGGAACAAGAAATTTAACGAGACATTTGCTCCAAAAAAAAAACATAAATAATTGACGAGGCTCACCAGCAGACAAAGATGATGGCACGCGATGACGGCCTGTGTAAGTACACTGGCTGCGTTTGTCTATCCAGAAATGCATTGGGACCTTTTAGTTGGTACCACTGGTGGAAACTGAGTCACCTAGTGTAAGTTCTCAGAGCTATGACTTATGCCCATCATGCTATGACATCTGTTAAAAAAAATTATTTATGAGTCAAAAAAATTATTAATTATAATTATATATTATAATTAAATTAAAATAATTAAATTAATTTTTTTCTCCTGTTTTAGTTTCAAAGCCTAAAATATATCCTCACATCCTCACGCCTTTCCATAAGGGTCCCCGAAGGGGTTGGCACCTAAAATATATCTCTGGCGAAAAGTAATAAATCTCCGGTCGAAAGTGGGTGCGTGGGTACTACCTATACACCTCTATCTACCCCTTCGGGGACCCTTGTGGGAAGGCGTGAGGATATTATTATTATTATAAAATTTTCATAAATATTGAGGTGAATTAAAATCTAAGCCCATAGCAAGATATCTTACCTTAAAAGAAAAATATGTAGCAATATACAGGAAGATTATCACGTATCATTTGCCAAGAATAAAATAAAACAATATTTAAAACATATTTTACATGGGTGGGCTATTCACCACATATTTACACTGATACTGTTGCTATTGTTATGAATCTAAGTATGACGAACACTCAAAATACATCTTAGAATAAGAAAGCCCTTAAAAAAATGGTTTATGTTCAAAATATACTTAATACATTTTCATTATACTTAAAAATCTAGTCTGACAGCCATTTCATTTGTGGGTGGGGTGACTGAGTGCGCGCGCGGGGAAAACATCGGAACTGAACAGCCAACCATAGAAACATTTGAAAATCAATATGTTTTCCGCTTTTCCTTCTGTTTGCATTCACAGTCTTCTATATTTTTTGTTACTCTGTGTCTTATCTACGTCGACAGATTTTCATGATTTTCTCTAACATCTATGACATTTGGTAAAGACATAGTTTGCCCATGACTAAAACAACTAACAAGTGTTCAATAGCAGTCTTTGTAAGTAACAGAGATAGTTGTACATATTTTGATGAACAACAGATTTGTTTTGTTGCCGAGTCCCTCACTGGGTAGGCATAGTGAGAAAAGTAGTATAATATACATTTAATAGGTACCGACGAGCATGTATGAAGAGACTGATGAATGTGGACGAAGCGAAAGAGGTATATAAATCTAGAGAGAACTGGCGCTCTGCCCACCCTTTATATATATATCAAATTATTATTACTCTTGTATCTGCTACTGGATGAATATAAAAAGCTAGCGCCCTAAGAAAATCTTGGGTGTTGTCGGAAAAATCAGCATTCATGTCATACAAAAACGTTTAAAAACATTTTTACATATATAATAGTTACCAGTGTAATATACGTTTATAACGTTGAGTTATTGTATGTTGTGGTGCGTTTAAATAATTACAAAATAAATATGTAAGGGCGCGGGTATGTAAACTATTATGATTAGGTAACACCGTTTTTGGATAGTTATACCGTTAGGATAGTAGTAAAGGGGTAATTATTATTTATTTATCGAAAACGACGTATCTATAAACGATATTTATAAATAAATAAATATATCCTCACGCCTTCCCACAAGGGTCCCCGAAGGGGTAGGCAGAGGTGTATAGGTAATACCCACACACCCACTTTCCGCCAGAGGTATATTAGGTGCCAATCGATATTTACGGTATAATTATGGATAATAATATCGTTGGACATTGAAACCTTGGTACATGGAACTTTCTGAACTATGCAGGTTACTATCGTGTTTTTATTAATATTCTGTGAACTCATCTCATTTATCTGTGGTCTGCTTAGTACCTACTAAAATCAAGTCACGTCATAACATACATAATATATCAAACTAGTTCCTTCGTTGTACTTGTTTTACTTCATTTTAATGTTATTAGCGATAAACATACGAATTTGCTCGTCGCCATAAGTCATAGAAGAGGACGAATTGTGTCTTTGTTTCTATATCATGTTATTGGTTTAGGTCTTATAAATTGTAATGTAAACTGAACGTTGCGCTGAAAAAATATATTTTTTTACCTACCTGTTTTAGAAATTAATGTGAATTCAATCAGCTATCTGTCCTGGCAACTAAATTTATCCTAGAGATTAGTTTTCGATTATTTATTTAATAGTTAGTTTATGCGTTTAAAATGCTTGTGGGAGCTACTGGAAGTAAACCGAAATTAAGCGCAGACCGCGATAGGAGTGCAAAACCATATTGTAAATGCTGGAACAAACGTGCCCCCTCGTCATGGAATCAACTGAGCCCCTGTTCCTGTGGCGAAGACGCTCAAGGTATAGATAATATTTATATCATTAAAATTATATTTCATAGTACCAACATCTCAATTTTATCTCTTCATTCCTTCCAATTTTAAATAACATTTTTTTTTCTTTCCTTGAACTGCAAGTGCCCAGTGTTATATTATGTACATAGGCAGTTTTTTGACACCCATCCTCATTTGCTACAGAGTCAACATCTTAGTACACAAAGTTTCTAATGAAACATGATAATCTCCCAACAGTAACAGAATGGGAATGGGAGGAGCCAGCGGCCTCCGTGTCAAGTTGGGTGTTGATCACAGATGACCACAAACAGGTGAACTTCCATCCGTTCTACAGCTCTGGGACAGCTGCAGTGAAGGGAAATACACCATTGCTACACAACTATCACTACTATTGGGAGGTGAAGATGCTTACAGAGACATATGGAACTGATATTGTGAGTAATACCACTATAATAATAAAAATATATCTATTCTCAGCTGGGCAGTTGTAAGCTATTAAGTGATGTTGTCTTATAATTATCTACATATACACATCTACTCTAGTCCATAATTTAAATAGGTATCACTTTTTCAAGCATTAATTGCCACCTATAAACCATTACCTACTGTTATGGAATGCTTAATTAATACTACTATTTCCCCCACTGTGTAAAATTGATTTCAATGGTATGGTATGGTATGGTAATGGGATCTTCACACCTTCCCACTATAAATTGTGGTGTGATGAATGGACTTGAGCTTAGAAACGTTGATACCTATCCACTGCTAAAGTTTGACAACCCCTCAGCCAGTAGCATAAGCTTTAGGTAGCTTGATAATTGACTGATAAACATGGACACAAACACACACATACCAATCATGCCGACTCTCTCTCCGGGCTGGCAGAGAGAGTAAAGCGTCAGTTCTCTCTATACTTACAGATCCCTTTGGGGACATGGAGAGTTTATACTTTGATAAAGTCAGCATGTTTCAGCACACATGAGATGTCAACAAAGTCTTCATTTGAAACAGAGCCAAATGATACAATAGAGTATAGCTCGAGAAGTGATAATTATTCATTACCTGTGGCAAAATGCCAAAATGTATTATGTTTTAAATATAGTCTTCCTGTTTATGAAAACAGTAGCATTAGATATACTTACATCAGTTTGAGAGTACCCTATATATATACCTATAAAACTACAGTCTATCCCTTCTTCCACATTCATCAATCTCTTCATACAAACTCTTAATTCTGTTCAGATTGCCTTAAATTACTATGAATTGTAATATAAGCTAACCAAGTAAACAACGACCTATTGTCGGGCCTACACTGTTCCTCCATCCTAATGTAATAATATTGTAATACCAAATGATTTGAATGGACTGTACCAATGAGTTTTTCTGAACTTAAGTACAGTGATTAGTCACACCATGAGTTAAAGGAAGAAAACTCTAGAGGAATCCTGCATACCTTTGAGAAGTAATTCAAAGAGTATGTATAGTCGTGCTTGAGTAACGGTGATGGACTCTCCATCTATCACGTAGGCACTTAAAATGTATCTCCGGTGAAAAATGGGTGTGTTGTGGGTACTACCTATACACCTCTGCCTGTACTTTTTTTTTTATACAACAAGAGTGGCAAACAAGCATACGGCCCATCTGATGGGAAACGGTTACCGCAGCCTATTTACGCTCACGATACCGAAGTATCACTTGCGTGTTGCCACTCTGTGTTCGGAGAGTTATAGTGTGTTGGCAGCATAATGGATTTAATCCCTCTGCTTCCAACACAATGTAACAATCCTCCCCCCTCCCCAAGGAGCTCATTACTGGAAACCTTATTCACCGCGTAGGAACACAACACAAAAAAATTGTGTTATTTGGCTACGGACTTCTATAAGGTGGAGGTCCTGCCCCAGTCGGGCAGCTCCGAATTCGAACGGGAAACCCGTTATGCCCTACCTCTCTTCACTACTTTGAGGGACAATTGCGGGAAAGCGAGATATTACTGATGAATGTGGACGAAGCGAAAGAGATATGTAAGTCAAGAGAGAACTGGCGCTCTATACTCTCTGCCTACCCCGCTAGGGACTTGATGATATGTATGTATGTATATTATTGTCAAGTGAACTAGATTTAATTGACGACTTAGTTTCTATGCGACAATTAGGTTTGCTATGTCTTTGTTAAATATTGATAAAACTTTATCTACATGAAGTAAAATGTGTCACCTACCCTGAGGTCGGCTACCTTGTTATTTTAATTTAACACTTCCTATATCATCTTATCACATTGTAAACTTGGATTTACTTGCTAGCGATGTTCCGCAGTTTGACATGCGTAAAACTTGCTACATCTATATCTATATAACTCAAAGGTGACTGACTGACATAGTGATCTATCAACGCACAGCCCAAACCACTGGACGGATCGGGCTGAAATTTGGATGTTGAAAGATGTTATGACGTAGGCATCCGCTAAGAAAGGATTTAGATTAATACTACCCCCCCCCCCCCCCCAAGGGGATAAAATAGGGGATGAAAGTTTGTTTGAAACTTTGTCAATTTTAAACCGATCGGGTTGAGACTTCAAGCACGACTATACATACGCCTTTGAATTTCTTCTCCGACGTATGCAGGTTTCCTCTCGATGTTCGCTCGATCACCCTAAAGCTCGTGGTGTGACTAATCACTGTACTTAAGTTCCGAAAATCTCATTGGTACAGTCGGGATTCGAATTTGCGATCTTTGTGTCACAGGCAACTGCTCGAACCACTCGGCCACCACGGCTTATATATATAAACTCAATGCTACATATTATATGTAGAATTATCCGCAGGATCTGTCTGTCTGTTTGTTTGCGATAAACTCCTAAGCTATTCAACGGATTTTCATACGATTGTCACTAAAAGACAGAGTTATTTATGTGGAAGGTTTAGGTGTATAATTTGATAATATTTTGTGTAAATTGGTGTTAATATTGAAAATGTCGGAAAAAGAATACGACTATAAGCTTTCATCGTACACGCTCCCTTATTCCATTTATGGAGAAGCCGGGGCGGGTCGCTAGTTTTATTATTAAATTTAGTCATAGCCGTTATTAAATCAGCTCATGATCTATCTCTGTGCAAATTTCATCCAAAAGAACCATAAAAAGATGAAAGAGCAACAAACGTCGACACAAACCTGCGTATTCATAATATTAATACGATGTAAAATACAAAACAATCTTAGAATCATATTGATGTTGTCATCAAACAATGTACCTAATTGCCAGTCAGCAGTCTGATTCAATGTTATCTTTGAGATTTATTGTCGCGAGTGGTTGACCGAGAACTAAGATATTTAGTTAGCGTCACTCAGTCAGTGAACCCCCTCGCATTTGTGTAAATATTAAACTACACGAGTCACGACACAACTGTGTGAACGAAGCGAACCAGTGCTCTGTTCCTCGAGTAGGTACTCTACTGGGATCGGGTTGGTAACTTGGTTATGAAACGACAATATCCCAAAAAGTGTTGAATTTTTAATTTGTTAAAATCCCTACTTCCCTACTATAATAATATAAATGACCGAAAAAGGCTTATGAAGGGTTGAAATAGGGGTTGAAATTTCGCATGGAAGTTTCGTATTTTTTTAAGCTAGAACCTTGAAACTATTTTTTTAGGTTATTGATTACATATGAATTAATATGAAAATCAAAGTTTTTAAAAAAAGTACCCTTAATAGTCAGGGATGAAAGTTTGTATGGAAATATGTAAGGTTTATGACATTATTATTTATTATACATTTGGTTATTAGATAGGTACCTTATAACGGTAACTCCTTAATTAAATTAGCCTAAAAAAATAAAATGCTGCCTAATGTCACTTTTCCACGCGGACACGCGTAGAACGCAATGGTAGCGCGATTCAATAACTATTACTAAGTAGACAGCGACGTCTATCAGCCACTATACAAATTAAACCTGCCATATGTAAATGTGACACAAATGGATTGTACACTGTGCTTGAAGAGTTAACAGATTTGCAAAGTACATATCATCACACCGAATCCCTCACAAGATAACCAGAGAGAGTAGAGAGTCAGTTCTCTGTAGACTTACAGACCTCTTTCGCTAAACCCACCTGGATCAGTCTTTATGTACACGCTTGTCAGTTTCGGGTACTCTTGACGTTCCCATCCTTGAGTATTCCATCAATTTGAACTAGGTAGTTGGAACAGTCTTCCTGTCTCTGATGGATGGACGAATGACTGAAAATTACAAAACTCATACAATTCGTGAGTGTCTCGAGGAAGAGGCAGAGGTCGAACATGTTCCAAGTCCAACTACCTAGATCGAATCGATCGAACCTCAAAGATGTCAAGAAGCCGACAATTATGTAAGAAGAGACTGATAAATGTGGATGAAGCGAAAGAGATATCTAAGTATATGAGAATTGGCGCGATACTCTCTCAGCCTACCCCGCTCTCGCCCGCGTAAAAAAACATTTATTTTGTATTTTTTTTTGTAATAAAAAAGTACCCATATTCATATTGATATAAAAAAATTGCTATTTTGAATTTTTACATACTCAAGTGTGTCAGATTAAGGTAGGGTTAATTACATCCTAAAAAGCGTATATTCCACTAATCTGACAACTTGAGAGTGACGTAAAGAAAAGGGAGGGCAGCAAAGTTCTGATCCTGTTTCCTTCACGGGCGGCCTTATATATGGGGCTCAAGTTTGGTGGAGATAGTTAACCGAGTACAAGGTATCCCCCTGTATACCTGGCTGGAGGCCTAGGTCTCGCCATTGACCGTTTAAGTAGCAAAAGTTCCCGGAACTCACGCTACGAGAGACAATACAAAAAAAAAAAAAAAATCCGCCTGTATATTAATCTGCCGCGCTTAAGTAAATCCCGAAATCACCGCTTGGGCTACCCTACTATTAGAGAAATATGTGTCCAAAGTTTTATGTTGATTGGTTAAGTAGTTATTACGTGAAAGCAAAACATACAAACTCATTCACATTTATAATATTAGTAAGGATGTACTGTAGCCTGTATTTATGTATTTACGTAATTTTGCCAGCGTCCATAGATGTGAACGAAATATTGTGGTGATATGTATGTATGTACTGATTTAAGTTGGCGTTTTAGTAGCGTTTTTTAACTTTTCTCGTTGTTTCCAGATGGTAGGTCTCGGCACGAACAAAGTGAACATAGCAGACTCCCAGTTCATGTTCACGTCTCTCCTGGGACAAGATGGAGAGTCTTACGGGCTGTCGTACACCGGGGTAGTGAGACACAATGCCACCGCCGCGAAGGACAACTCTGGCTTCTGTCGAGGCAGCATCATTGGCGTCCGGGTCGACATGTGGCTCGGCACCCTCGAGTTCTACATCAATCGGAAGCCACAGGGTATGTAAAGACGTCGTCAAAGGTTAATATCGGGAACCCCGGTGGCCGTGTGGTCACCTGCAACACAAGATTGCAAGTTCGAATGCCGACTATATCAATAAGTTTTTCTGAACGTATGTACAATGATTTGTAACACCGCTAGCTTAGCGGTGAAGGACAACATCGAGAGGAGACCTAAGTACATACGTTTTAGGAGACTCTGTAGACACGTATGTAGGTCTAGAGAGAACTGGATCGTTCGCTTTGTCTACATTTATCAGTCTCTTTGTACATTCGCCGGTTTCTCTAAGTAGTTGAAACATGGTCTTCCCCTGCCCCTTCTTGCACACACTTCCGCTCTGTATATGTTTCGTCAATCTTTCTTCACTCATCCTCTCTACTCTATATGTCCAAACCAACGTAACATGCCTTTCGTCATCTTTACAATCACACCGTCTGATGACGACTGATAATAGTTGATTGGGATATTAATTTCTTAGTTGGTTGTTGGTCGGCAGGTATATCCTTTTACAACCTGCGCCGGCACGAGGCATTGTTCCCGATAGTGTGTTCGACGGCGGCGCAGTCCTCGCTGCGGCTCGTGTACGCGGCCTCGTGGCGCGCCTCGCTGGCCGTGGACGCGGCGCGCGCGCTGGGCGCCGCCCGCCCATACGACCCCGCCCGCCCCCACGACCCCGCCCGCCCCAAAGACGCCGCCCACCGGCGCCTGCCGCCCGGCCTCGCCCTAGCGCTGCGATCACTCTTCTGGTTCATCGAGCCGCCTCAAGGTGGGTTTCTTGCTTCAACTACACGTCACCATCGATTATATAACAGATTTTTTCTTATTATGTACTAGCTGTGCCCGCGACTGCGTCGCGTAGTAAAAGTAGTCTAAGTTACTCCTTTTTACACCAGCTATCTGCCAGTGAAAGTCCCGTCAAAGTCGGTCCAGCCGTTTCAGAGATTACGCCGAACAAACAGACAGACAAACTATATTTTGGTATATGTACTGTATATAGGATATACATATTCATATGCATTAAGTGCACAGCGGTTATTTTAATATTACAAACAGACACTCCAATTTTATTTATTTGCATAAATATTTAAATTATGATCTCATTTCAGATGACACCTATGATGTCGACATGGAGAATCCATCTCGAGCTGCCAGTGAGGCTGTCAACCCGACCGCTACCTTGGTGAGTTAAGCTACTTAATGCGTGGTCGTACCCTCCTTACTATTGGATCCACACCTCAGCTCCACATGTGGTACCACAGATACCTTTGTCTCCATTAAATCTACCATTAAAGGCATTCCGTAAGAAACATCCTTACATAGTATGAATTAAAGTCGCTTCAATTCGGATTTTAATGTGGTTTCGTCATTAGACAGTGGTTCAAGACCACATAAAGCCTCTTAATGTGGTTTCGTCATTAGACAGTGGTTCAAGAGGCTTTATGTGGTCTTGAACCACTGTCTAATGACGAAACCACATCAAAAACTATATATATGTATAGTTTTACTATCTGTGCCCCAAGTCTCTACCCGCGTCAAATTCGATTTTATTGAAAGATTTTTTCATAATCTTTCACTGTCTTAATTTCATCCAATGTCGTTTAGTACTTTTCCTAACAAACTTTCGCGTTTTTAATATCATAAAAGGTTTGTTATATGTTGAGTTGGAATACGTGATGTGTTGTGTATTTTAACGTATCTCACATACATACATACATACATACATACATTCATAGATAATCATCATCACCGAGTCCCTAACGGGGTAGGCAGAGAGTATAGAGCGCCAGTTCTCTCTACAGTTACATACCTCTTTCGCTTCGTCCACATTCATCAGTCTCTTCATACATGCTCGCCGGTTTCGAGTACTCTTGACGTTCCCAAGTGTCCGATCGAAAGTATCTTTTTTTTTTTACAACGCTATATGGTAGCAGAGTGGGCCTTTAGTCAGAGGTATATAATATATATTTCGTTATTAAAAATATATGTAAATCCCTTCACATACGAACAATTTTATATGCAGTGGGAGTAGAACGCTCTCTAGAAATATAGACTATTCGCTTTAGGATCGACCATAGTAATTTTATAGGTGCACTTGCATCGTTTCGTGAATTTTGTATTTTTTTTTACAATATGACTCCTGAAATGCCTGGAGAAATTATGACCTGTTTATTAATTTACTTATTACTTTGTCATTACGTAAAATGCTTACGTTCTATTACTACGCCTCTCAAAGGACCAACGCGACGTACTATTGCTATTATGGTGCTTGCCACCTAAAAAAATACATTTGTCAGCTGAAGTAAAAGAAATACTAACAGTCTTCGGAAGAATATAAATTAAAAATGTATTGATACATAAATCTCATGCTGAAAGTATATGATACATACATATATGCACAGACAGATCCAACGTTAGCACATAAAATATGTATATCTCTGGCGGAAAGTGGGTGTTACACACCTCTGCCTACCCCTTCGGTGACCCTCGTGTATATATTACTATATGTGTATATATTACACACATTTGTGTATGAGTCTGACGGTCAAACGAGTTTGTTCTTGGTCTCCATTCCAAAACTGCCCATCGAGCTTAAACAAGTTTTCTGTTAAAAAAATGTGACACGGGCACTGCGCATGCGCATCAATGTAACGATGTTGACATCCAGAGGGTTGTGTTAAACAAGACGTTTCTTCCCCAGCACATGTCATCCGCCATGAAGAGACGTTACTGGCAGAATATACCGTACGTCGCCGTACAGGACGAGGTCCTGTGACGTCACGTGACCATCCCACCTGGATTGATAGATAACATGGGCTGGCCAATACGTCGTTGCCAATATGGCGACGAAATACGGTCCACTGATCTCATGTTAAACATGGGGCCTATCTCCTCTTTATTTTGCGCCTCGATAATGCCATTAATTCTATCAAATTATAAATATAATTAGTTTAAGGTTAGAAAATTACATACTTTGAAATTCGAATAACGCACGGAATGACATTAGAAATTTCTTCGAAAATTCTTTCAAAAATGCTTAGGAACATTATTTTTAAGTTTGCTATTTGTACCTGTCAATTTTGCCTTTGGAATTAAAAGTCAATTAAAAGGGTCATATGCAGACGCTGCTGACTTTTATACACATATATATAGTATATTGCATTTTTTGTGGTTGAGTACTTCGCAAAATCCTTCGAGAACATCCAATGTTTCTCCACAAACTCGAGGCGTAGAATAAAAGTCTTTTAGGAAAAAAATATGCTAATATCCAACTGCAACTCTTTAATTTTAAGAATACTTTAACTTATCTATTATACGATATAAAAGTACGTTTATATATGACCATTTGTACTAATATGACGTATAGTAAGTGATAATTCAATCTTTAGATTATAATAGTGCTTTCTCTGTCTTATATCGCATATAAGACAAGGAGGAAAGCACTTTCTGCTATATTCAGTGACAAACTTTTTCGCCAACCGATCGGCATCAATTTATGATTGGGAGTTGTTTGAATTACTTTCAAAATAAAAAGTCTTGTTGCTTTTCCAAATCTAAACTGACTATTAAAAACAAAATATACTTAGGAGTAATATGTGGTTTCAGGCTTAGAAAAAGGTATGTTACAAAATCAGATCAACTGTCGATCGTATCATTTTCTACGTTCTCGACTCTCGCCATCGACGAGGAATTCATCCCCTTACCTTGGAACCGAACTGGTTTGGTTCCAAGGCGCGGTTTCAAAAGTGTTTTCATCAGCAAACGCTCAGGCTTTGAAATTAACTCCCTGTTGAGGTTTTCCCTGGAGTACAGCGCAGAGTTCTATAAGAAGAATGTGTAAAGATTCCTACAGGGTTGACCTTGGCACAAGCGTCTATAGATGGCGTTAGTATCTTACCATCGGGCGGCGACATGCTTGTTGCCGCCCTTGTGCTATAGACATCAATTTATTATACGATTGAAAGGCTTTTTGAGATACCTCATCTACTGTTAGTATATTCCTACTTGATTTAGTACCTACTTGTTACTTTCGCTCGTGCACTGTAACTGTATCATTGTATCCGAAAATCCAGGAGACCCTTAGAACAGGGCAACATAGTTAGGGCTATTGACTCCCACCTAAAACTCTAATTTGCTGCTTACTTAATTTCTGTACCATATTTTAGTATGTGCGATGTATAAAAATAATTTTGAATTCATTCAATGAGATTTGTATAAGACTGGAATATATTATTAACTGTACACTTGTTTGGTAATTAAATATCTGTGATTACATCATCTATTTATTTTTCATACATTCATACATATCATCACGGCGAATCCCTCACGGAGAGAGTAGAACTCCAGTTGTCTCTATACTTACAAACTCTCAATCGCTTCATCCATAATTCTTCAAACTCTTCATACATGTTCGCTGGTTTCGAGTATAGACAATTTTTGTACCTTTGTTTATATATACAAAAATCTTTCACAATAGAATCCAAAAGGGTTTTCAGATGTATTGGATCAATGATTTGGGTGGTATGATTTTATTAAGTTGTAAACTTTTTCCCTCGTTCCCTTTTTTACCGCCTAGAGAAAACAATGCGCTGGGCCTGAAGCACAAATT
The DNA here is from genome assembly GCA_016069955.1 of Drepana arcuata. Taxonomy (NCBI): domain Eukaryota; kingdom Metazoa; phylum Arthropoda; class Insecta; order Lepidoptera; family Drepanidae; genus Drepana; species Drepana arcuata. The sequence continues at coordinate 84,109 of JACCPG010000519.1, read as the reverse complement.
TTGCGTTTTCCATACATATGCCAACACCACATGGGTTTGGTAATGATTAAAAGATGATTTATTATGTAATACCTAGGCCTGGCTGTCCGTGTTTCAACCCGCGTAAATTTAACGTTTTCTTATTTTAACGCATTTGCTAGACGCATGATGATATAGCGTTCTTCAATGAACAGGATATCTAATACATAACTATTTATTTACGTTTGAACCTTCTGGAGTATCCTCGCGTTTTGCCGACCCCGCTGTTCCGAGATGTCCCGATGTTCTGAGAAGAGCTTTTGTAGCGTATTGGAAATAAAATGCTGATTTCGAATCCCTGTTTTCCAGCTGAGTGAAGTGCTTCCCAGTCCATACGTGAACGGATTCTACGTTGACAACGTCGAGAGGAACTACCGCCTCGTGGTGTGGGAATAGGGTGTAAGATGACAGCGTAATATACTTAAACTAATTAGAAATAAAGGATGATTTCCACCAATCGGCTCGCATCGCATCGGATCGGAGATAAGGAGACGGCGTCAGGATGCCTCGCTTGCGAACGAACCCGTTTCTGTCGCTTGTCAAATAGTATCATTCCTGCGGTGTTGACAGTTTCCGAAGGATACGATTGGATACAACAGGCGAACGGAGCAGTACGCGGGTCGCAGCATACTTCGGCAAATGTTTCGCGCTGCTGCTGTGCTGCGCTTGGTGTGAAAGACTAACTACTGTGTCCTTGATTTAATATCGTTTCAAGATTGTAAAATCCGTTCGGATCTCATGCGATGCGAGCCTATTAGTGGAAACCGTCCTTTATTCCTAAGGATAACGTAGTTCTTGATTGTCCCCTCATATTCACCGTTTAAATTAGAAAACGAGTACAATTAAATACTAAGCTCCCCTGAACATAATCCCATTCTGTTGACGCTCATCCGATATCGTATAATTTGTATAATAATGACATTATTTTCCCGCAGAGTCTAGTAGTCTCATTCGAGGGCTATATTCAAATGTTGATGAATTGACAGGTGACAGGCGCGGGAAAAAATATTCTCACTATTCTCGCTAGAAATGATGAATAGTTTTTATGTAAGATTTTAGCATTACTCAAATTTAATACTGAACATAAGTGGATCCAATTAGGTTCAGAACACAATTGGATATTTCATCAAATACATAATATATTTTTTATGAAAACAATTTAATGCCCTGTTTTGAATTTTAAATTATTGGTTCTCTTAGTTCATATTTAGTTTTTGGAGTGAATGGACTTTACTACTTTATGGTGATAAATTTAATAATATTATTTATAATACTTTCACAAATTCCATTTGATAAATTTATAATTTATATTTAAAATCATTTTAATAGTAAGTTATGACGTTCTAAAATACGATTAATGTTACGTTAAAATTAATTGATTATTATATTGTAAAATTTACGTAACGTTTATAATTCTAGATATTAAATTATTAGTTTTCTTTCACGAAATCACACATACATCTGATACATCATTTCAATTGATAAAGAAAATCTAAAGCACTTAGGTACACGGTAATAACAAGTATTATTGCTACATATATATTTTTTTATGTTTTTATTGACGTAATTACGTATGATATTCGAAATTGAAATACAATAAAATTGCTACTACAGATAACTGCTTTCTTTTTTTTTTCATTATGCCTAGATGGAATATTCATATCTTCACGCCAATTCCAAAAATACCTACCCGAACGAAGGTGTAAACACCCTATACTTAATATTGCCAGAGATATCTGTCAACATGACAGAATGACTGTCGGCGTTTATAAGAGAAGACTAAACACTACACGCCTTTGCCCACAGGAGATGCCCTTAGATGTGTTGATGTGTTCGCCATTGCCCGGTTAAGTTCCCGGAATTTACGCTACGAGACAATACAAATAAAAAAGAGAACTAGGCGAAACCTGCTGCTGCTGAACATAATTTCGGACTGCTGGCCAATATAGTCGATAGCCCCAATGCAATAGGGCGAATGGGACTAGCAGGGATCTCAAGGGTTCAGGTTGCACAGGGCCGCGCCGCCGCTGAAAGTCGTTGCGGCCGCACCCATAGCGCGCGCCGTCGCAGCCATAGACTACTATTAATATACGTCGCAGCATTGAATGACATGTTCACTCAGTACCCACAGTTGGACTAGCTCAGCGATAGATACAATTGTATCTCCGAATATAGTCATGTATGACCTTGATTAGTTAGCCTTTAGTTGATTCATTGTTTATAATTAACTTAATTATATGTATAAAGCATATACAAATAACTTTAGTTTCACTACAAGTACATATATAAGTGCTTTGGCTATATAGCTGTCAGCTTTTATATATTTTTTGTAATAAATAAAAAAATTACATGTTAAACTGTAGGTTTCCTTTCACACAACTTGTACCACTTTTTGTAACTTGTTTTGTTGTAACACTTTTTTGTTTGCTTTTACTGTAAAAAAGTTTCTTTGATGTGGTTCAGATTGCCATAGTCTAAAATTTATTCTTGTCACTTGATAGATCACAGAATACTAAAATTTTAATATTCTGTTGTTATCTTGCATTGTCAGTAGGCCAAGCTGTCAATAAAAATAAATTCCTGTCAATCTTTGAGTCTGCTCTGCTCTGCTCTGCTGTCTGTCTGTCTAGTACGGTAGTACTGTTACAGTATACATTGTAATCTTTGGGTAGTACGGAACTGCGAACGTCTACGGCGGGAGCACTGTGTCATTAATTGTTGGTTTTATTTAAATATTTTACGTGCTTGTAAGTGTAATTTTTATCCGTGTACATTTTTTAACTATAAGTCGCCTACTAACAGGTTAATCCCTATAAAACTTAACGAATTCTCAATTTGTTGGCGGAATTGTTAATTTACGTGTTGTTTCCGTTCTACTTTTACGTAGGTTCTGTGCATCATCTCGAAGAGAATACGACATACTTCCTTAGTGACTGAAGATGGCTTACCAAGTGAGTATTGTTGTTCGTTTATCCTTCTTTTTCTCTATTTCTTTTATTTTATAGAATAATTAGGTCAAAGGTGGTTCCGATGACATCAGACTTGTAAATTAGGGCGGGCTCAGGGTAGTTCGATTTGTCCTTGGCATGTAAATTACGAATCAATCAAATAAAGTTCTTTATAACATTAATAAGCACATATCCCTACGCCGAGTTCCTTACTTACAGAATAGGTAGAGAAGAGAGTCAGTATTCCCTCTACTTACATTTCTCTTTCACCTCATCTACTTCGGTCTTTTACTGATTGTTCATAAAGTCAGCTCTAAAAAACAATGGCATATGAATAGTATTTTCCTGCAATAATAAACTACAATATTTTCTTTATTTCTATGCAATTCAAATTTAGTTATATTAATATACATGGTATGAATGCAACTTGGATACCAGGTATTTAAGGAAACATTGTTCTGTCAGCCATCTCTGTATGCCTAAACAGTTAATAGTGTAGCCAAATACAACAAACTCAAGATAGCCACCAACTCAATAGTCAGATAACATAGCAATGGGAGCTGGATGGCAAGGGTTGAGATTGGCACCGGGACAGACACCATGGAGTAGAGACAACTATGCCCAGCAGTGGGTTGAATAGGGCTGATTACACTGACTCTAAATTTTATATAACAAGGTGGCCTATCATCCCACCTCTTCCATTACCAACTTTCTTTAGCAGTCCTCGCATACTAAATGAAGATTTAATATAAATACTCCACATGTCCCTAGTAACAGCAGTCTTGTCTTTGTTATACATGATCAGCGATCACCAACTGTGGTGGGAATCCCCAACTTCAATGCTGCCGAAGATGCGGCTGCACTGAGAGCGGCAATGAAAGGCCTTGGGACGGATGAGCAAACAATTATTGACATCTTGACCACGCGGTCTAATGCGCAGCGACAGGCTATCGCACAAGCCTTCACTCATGAATTCGGGAGGGTGAGTACTCTTTGAATTCCTGTTTCTTCCATAAGTGTATCATTTGATATGAATTCACCTTTAGAATTTTGCCTGCCAAAAGAGGATTTGAAGGCAATGGAACACAGTGTGGGGAAACCTGCATGTGTTTCAGAAAAATTCAAAAACCTTTAACCATGCTTGTGGAATGTGATTAACCTTTGGGGACCCTTACAAAAAGGTGTGAAGATATAACAAAACAGCTTTTCTATTCTTTTTTTACTGTGTACTTCTTAGCTCCTACCTAATTCCAGTAGAGCTTCGGTGGCAAAGTAGTTTAACTTGCTTCTAAAATCAAGATTGTAAGGTAGAACCCGAATTAGTACTACTTATGTATAATGATTTATCACACCACAAGCGTTACAGCCCACAGGGGACTCGAAATTCGTAGTATTCGTATTTGTAGTACCCGCACATCCATTTTCCGCCAAATATTTTAGGTGGCAATGTGACAGATGGCGAATCCATCGCCATTACTGAAGCACGACTATACATATGCCTTTGAATGTCTTCTCAAACATATACGCGTTTCCTCTCGATGTTTTCCTTCACCGTAAAGCTCGTGGTGTGACTAATCCCTGTACTTGAGTTCAGAAAACCTCATGGGTACAGTTTAATTTGCAATTATTATTTTGCAGGCAATTACTCAAATAACAGGGCTATATAATTTATTTATTTATCAGATATCTAATATCAGAATAGACTACCATTTCTCCAATACCCTTTGGGACATGTCTGGCACAGTAATGCCTGATGTAATGGCAATCTATCCTGCTGGCTATGTCTTTGGCACCAAAATATATTTCTGAAGAAATGACACGAAGTAAAAACTTATTTCCTTTTCGACCAACTTTGTCTGCAAAGTGTTATGTGTCATGCAAATTGTTGCAGTTGCAAGCATAGCCTTTATAATATACTACAATAATATGGAAATTAATTGTTTGAAATTCGTTTGCTTAGTATCAATTTGTCGAAAAACCTGTAAGTGCTAAAGATGGTCTATTTGTTCAGGTGCATTGCCAACACTGTCTCACGATTATTGAGTAGTTTAATGGAAGTACTATTTCATACAATAGAGTGGCCATGCTTTGTTTTGTTATAAATAAAAAAAATTGTGATAATAGTTCCACCTCTCGGTCTTATGCGATACTCACAAAGAAAATCGAAATCGAATCGAAACATACATACATATGTACAATGAGTAGAACCGTGGTGGCCGAGTAGTCGTCTGCAACGCATAGATTGCTAGTTCGAAGCCCGAGTATACCAATGTTTCTTCTGAACCTCTGTGCAGTGATTAGCCACATTGTATGCTTTAGGGTGAGAATCAACATATGTTTGAAAATAAATTCCAATGCGTATGTATAATCGTGCTTAGTAACGGCAATGAACTCGCCATCTGTCACGATGCACCTAAAATATATCTCCGGCGAATAATGCGTGTGTGGGTACTACCTCTGCCTACCTCTGTCCTACCTTTGTGGGAAGACGTGAAGATATAATTAGTCCGATGATATTCTGATATTGTTAGCATGTGATGTTCGTGTTGTCTCGCTCATGATGTATGCAATGTGACAGAGAGATGAAGACCGGAGGCCTTAAGATCGCATTCTTAGAGTTTTGATGAGATGATTGATCATGATTCACTGTGTTACAAATACATCCTATATTACAAGTGCTGTAAAGCACAAAGTGAGTCACGGCGAACGTATCCAGGCAATGATTACTTTGCCGCGAAGTGGGTAACATTACACGGCAATTAAGGTGGAACTACACGTATCTTTGCGATGTAAATAAATAAAATACCTTTAGACAATTCCACTTGTGTTATGGTAACAACGATCTATTTACTTACATAGATAGATTTATACATAAATAAATAGGACATCTAAGACTAAGGTACACAAATATCTGCCCTCAGCGGGAATCGAACCCGCGACTTCAAGTTTCGCAGTCAGGAGCTCTAACCACTAGACCAGGCGGCCGTCAGACAGATGTGGTGTGTGTCTCTCAGTGACTCGTTGAACGTTCATACATTTATTGATATGACCTACAGACCATTCCGACCGCATAGAAGTATCAAGAATAAAAATGTATGACTAATGTTGCCAGTCTTTATAAAAAATCTGTTGTTTTATTCCAGGACATAATTGAAGACCTAAAGTCAGAGCTCGGAGGTAACTTTGAGGATGTGATCGTGGCTCTCATGCTCCCTCCCGAAGAGTACCTCTGCAAGGAGCTGCACAACTGTATGGAGGGCATGGGCACTGATGAGGATACCCTGGTCGAGATCCTCTGCACCAGGACCAAGAAGGAGATCGCTGCTATCGTAGCGGCGTATGAGAGATGTCAGTGGATTTTATTCTTGTATAGTGATTATTCTTGTTCACGTTTTATTTTTTGATGTTTCTTTAAAGTAGGCTTGTTAGTGCCCATTACGCACCTTTGCCAATCCCTTCGGGATAGTTGTGAAGTTTTTTTTTTGTACATTCCTTCTATAGTATATAATTTTATAAAGCGGAATGATTTGATTGTTTGTTTGCATTTTAAAGGCTCCGAAAATACTGGACCGATTAGAAAAATTCTTTAACCATTGGAAAGCTACATTCACCCTGAGTGACATAGGCTATATTTTATTTTATAAAAAAAAACTTATGTCCACCCGTGCGAAGCTGAGACGGACCGCTAGTCGTTGAATAAAATAGCATAAGTCACAATCGATACAGCTTTCTCTTTTTTTTTTGTTACTGGGGTAAGAGTACTTTAAGTAGGTTTTTTTCTTTTTAATAATTAAATCTTAAATGTTATGCTATTAAGTTATTTAAGCTTCAGTGCTATTTTCCAGTGTATGATCGTCCCCTGGCAGAGCACATGTGTTCGGAGACTTCCGGTGATTTCCGGCGTCTGCTTACTCTCATTGTGGTGGTAAGTCCTCAATACCTGTCTTAAGGAGACATGCTCGCTGAGGGATTTTTTGCTCTAATAACTACCGACGATGTTTGATGATACAACCTAGTTTGAATGTCGAAAAGCCGTGGTGGCCGAGTGGTTCGACTAGTTACCTGCAACACAGAGATCGCAAGTTCGAATCCGGACTGTACCATGGAATTTTTCTGAACTTAAGTACAGTGATTAGTCACACCACGAGCTTTTTAAGACCATAGACATCTCAACCTTTTGTATGATCAATATAACACTGGAATGTGATTATTAACACTACTTATGTATAATATCCGAAGAAAGTGCTTTTTGCCCTTATTTTCCTTTGCACAATAACAAACTTCAACGAAAAATACGTTCAGATACGTTTACATCATCTCGTATTGACAGACATATATATTATGCCATTTTTATATATTAATTTCATGACATGGATCCGAGTCGTTCAGTCGCATATTTATTTATCCGTCAATACATTCATACCACGGTCTTCCTCTGCATCTTCCAGACGTCAATCTTTGTCTAACATTTCTTTTTTGTGATACCTTGTTTGAGTACGAGTACAAAAATAAAAGTAGAATATTCTAAGTCATTCAAGTATTAATACTCCTAACTCATACTTACAATCTAACCTTGTACATTCATTTCTCGGTGGACAAAACGCTTTCATTAAATTTTTTGTGGCACTTCAGTGAGTAATGATACATCAGATCGTTAAGTCATCATGACACGGCACAGGGCACGGTCTATTATTCCTTTCGCTTGTGCGTGTGTGCGTGCGGCCTTGGTGAGTGGCGTTTGATGGGCCAATTAACTTGATGGTACATTATAATAGTGTTCAATTTAAAAAGCTTTTAATTTTCGGTCGTTTTACAAGAATTGAATAGAAGTTCGTCACTTAATTTTTAATAGTTTAAGTGATAAGAAAAGGTATTTAAAGATATATATAGTCAGGCGGATTCAAGGATGCTTAGTCGGCGGTGCTGTATTATGAGTCCTCAACAGGCAGCGATGCTAGCTGGTACCTTATCTAATTTCTGAACTGAGTAACTAAATGTCACTTGACTAACTAAATGTCACTGTCTTATATTAGTGTTTTTCGGACATATATAAAGACATTCCGAAACAAAGGGGTATCCCTTAAAAGGCTGTTTATTGTTCGTTACGATTGTTAATCAAAGCAAATACGACACTTGTGTATTCGAACAATAAATTGACAGTTATTTTAATCTCAAGATGTAATTTTTTTATGATAGCATAGGTCACAAATGAATCAGCCATAGATATGTCAAGTTTACATCTAATGTTTAGATTATATTTTTTTTGTTTTTACATTTGTCTTACGTTTGCCCAGTAATGCGACCCGTTAGAGAGCAATTGTGTAGTTTAGAAATCATTTAGCTGTAGGCACTAGGCATGTATATGATTCGAAAGCAAAGGTCAGCTAGTATAGTTATTCAAACGCCACTCGGTCCAAGGCGCCAAAGAGCATAGGCTACGCACTAACGGCAGTCCGGGCAGGGCGCGCGCGATGAGGAGGCCGGCGTGGACGCGGCCAAGGCCCGCGAGGACGCGCAGGCCCTCTTCGACGCCGGGGAGGCCAAGTGGGGGACCGACGAGGAGGTCTTCAACAGGGTACCTACTGATTATGTTACTCATCCTACTTTTCTATATATGTAAAAAATTATGTATGTCCTTTATAGAATCGTAAACGGTTGGATCGATTTTTTGTGAAATTTTCTGTTTCTTCGGGTAGATTCGAGATTGGTTTAGATTCACAATTGGATCCGATAGGTGGCGCCACTGGCTTTTATTTCTAACTAGCAACTAGTACATTATAAATGCGAAATTATGTTTGTCACTCAATCAAGCCAAAAACTTGGATGAGAGATAAAATAAAGTAAAGACAGATAAAATTTTTTGCGGATGGAACCGTGGGGCATACTTGAGTTTATGAATCTTCGCATGAGAGGGTAAAGGCAGGTAACAGAGTTTAATAACACCCTCATCTCGCCGGTGATTAATATAGGTGTCAACGCGACAGATGGCGAGTCCATCGCCGTTACTCTAGCACGACTATACGAATTTAATACGTTTGAATATGCAGGCTTCTCGATGTTTCCTTCGCCGCATTTGTACAGTATTTAATATGTTATAATTGGTAGATCCTCGCCCACGAGAGCTTTGCCCAACTGCGCGCGACATTCGAAGAGTACAAGAACCTCTCCGGGCGCACCGTGGAGCAAGCCATCAAGGCCGAGATAGGCGGGGAGCTCAAGGACGCGCTATCTGCTATTGGTCTGTTCTCTTACACATCACACACACACACACACACACACACACACACACACACACACACACACATCGTCTCACGTGCAAAACGCAACATAGACAATCGACGTAAAAAAAATTACACTGAGTAAAATATATATATATAATTGAACAACGACGTATGCCGCTTAGACTCAGAGGGCCAGATGCTTTACCGTAACCCCCTACGGGGCGCTTCCAGTGGAGTGCGTGGAGAACGCGTCGGCATGGTTCGCCACTCGACTGCGCAAGGCCATGCAAGGACTCGGCACCGACGACCGAACCCTCATCCGCATCATAGTGAGCCGCGCGGAGGCGGACCTCGGCGCGATCAAGGCCGAATACGAACGCATTTACGATAAGACCTTGGAAAGCGAAGTAAAGGTACGTCTGCATTTGGTTTTTAGTGGAGTGTGTGGAGAACGCTGCGGCGTGGTTCGCGCAGAGGCTGCGAGGTGCGATGCAGGGCGCGGGCACTGACGACAAGGCTCTAGTGCGCGTCGTGGTCGGCCGCGCGGAGGTAGACCTCGGCGAGATCAAGCGGGAGTATGAGCGGCTTTATGATAAGACTCTCGCGAGCGACATCAAGGTACGGCTCGTGATGCTGGCTGGTGGGTTGTTGAGCTCAGGATCATTGGAGTTGGTTTAAACTTACAGAATAGTATTATGATTGAAGCTGGTAGGTAGTTTAAACTATGGTTTTAACCGACTCCAATGGCTAGGAATTGATTACTGGATGTATTAGTGAGGTCTCCTTTTGATATGTGAGGTTTCTTCTATATTATGATATAGGTATGGGATTGATCGTTTTCTAAAGAAATATAATTCAAAATTAAATTAATATTAGACAGTTCCGGTTGGCATTTGGTAGAACTATTGTTTACACATTTGGACATGTTAATAAAAAAAGTGGAAGAGTTCTTTGCACGCGCTAGTCTCAGCAACTACTTATTCGATTTGTCAAACTATTTTTGCATCCGATCTTTCCTGATGAAGGCTATGTCTTATGCCAAGTTAGTGGAGCACTAATCAACCAAAGACACGAGGGGCATCTCATTAACGCTAAGACTGCTGAAAGGATTTAGATGAGACTTTAATTTGAAGTACCTTACACTCTTAAAAGATATAGAAAAGTTTTCACTAAAAACTTTCTTTAAAGTTTCAAAAATTGTGATCGCCATTTTAAAAATATCCTATTATATTAAAGCACATTATATATGCATGAAAGCCAAAAAGCACACCCTATATACTTCTATGAACCAAATATTGCTTTTACTCAAGCTTGTTCACTTTGCTGCGTTCGTAAGCCAAATACTACTGGCCCATAATTGAAATATAGTGTGTAGTTTATAATGTGTTTTAATGTTTCCAACATGCTGTGTTACTGGCGGCTGCAACAGGAGGTGAGGGCTGGAGTTGTGGAAATTTTACTTATTTAAAAATAAATAAAGCTTTAGATAATTATTACATATTAGCGGTCCGTCCAGGCTTCGTACGGGTGGACATTTTTTATAAAGAATATATGTATTGCTTAAGTCACTCAGAGTGATTGTAGCTTTTTTTTTAATGGTAAAAGAATATTTCAAATCGTTCCAGTAGCCTATTCAATACAAACATACTTACATACAAATCTTTCCTCTTTATAATATTAGTATTATTACATATGTAACTTATCGATTGACTATAAGTATATATCGTTAAGTAACGTTACTAAGAAGTAAATGGTGGAACGTTCTACGTAATTTATACTAGGTATAGCACTATATAACACACTATTTCCCTGATTTAAGATCCCATATCGAGGTTCCATACAACTTTCTTCAAGCGATCAATCACCTTTCTTCGTTCTACGCCACTTTCATCTGATTTTGCTATGGTGACAAAAGAACTCTTTCGTATTCTTGTGTGTATAACTGACTATCTCTGACAAAGATTCCAAATTGTCTTCCATCATTCTCTTTAATATCAATCAGTCATTGATAATTAAAGAACCATATTTTCTATAAATTTTGTCAATACACCAATGCACAATACTAATATTGTCGCGTTTCTCCTCCCGCACGCGTCGCATGTTATCATCGCAACCAACTCCGCCATCTACCGCCCATCGTCGGAACTACTTGATGACGCCATGTTGTTTCTCGCGACCGCGCAGCAGGGCGAGACTTCAGGCGACTACAAACGGGCGTTGGTCGCACTTCTGGGCCCGGCGTAAATGGAGGATGAAGAAGATTTACCACATCTGCTTTATGTGTTGAGGCTTCTAATGTCGCCAGGTTTAAAAAAAAAATTATTGTTAGTTTTGGATCTTTTACTTGGATGTCTGTAATGGTTGTGTTTAATTATTTTTACGTGGAACTCTATCTCGAATATAAATTATTTTTAACCGTCTTCAAAAAAGGAGGAGGTTTTGTTATATATGTTTGTTCACACATCACATTTTTTTATAGTTTGGTGAATATATTGTCCAAGAAATTTATTTTGGACCTTGACATCTTAGTTCATACGTAAATGTATTTTTTGTGAATTAATACTACCACCAATGCGTACACCGCTGGCTGTGTATGCTTGTAACTCCAGTAAAATCATACCATCGATGAACTCTCGATGTACTCGCGGAGTAAACTCAACGACGAGATGCCTTGAACGAAATGTTGTTAGAACTTTCGAATGCTTTGTTAGGTATATATTAAGGATTAATGTTTCTAGGTCTCATAGAGTGCTTTACCTACTTCTAGTGTTGCTTCATGGCAGTGCCTTTTAATTACACAGTATACGAGATAAACTTGCACTCAATATATGTGAATTTCCCACCTTTAATAATTTCCCATAGGAGTTGTGGTCAATTTGTTAGTTAAGTACAAATATATTTATAATGCAATTTTGAATTGTAGTATGTACATTATATATGTATTTCATTATTGAGATTCTTGTTTGCTAAATGTATTTTTATTTGTAATTGAATATGTTGCATTCCAATCGTTTATCCCTGTGTATTTTTAATTTAATTATTTCTTCAATAAATCGATATATTGGATTTTTTCAATCTTAAATCAAGCGTTGACACCTAAAATATAACTTGAGCGGCGTGTGGGTATTACCAACGCACCCATGCCTACCCCTACGGCTATATTATCCACATTTTCAAGGTTTGTAGGACAGGAATAAAAATAAACAAACAACAATCTTGTGATCGTAAAACTTATTTACTCGCACGCAGTCGTACGTAACAGCCATTCGTAATCAGATACATTATAGGTCAAATGATACAGAATTCATTAAACATACTTGTGTACATACCAAATATTTAATCCAAGCTCGGATGGTAGAGGAATAAAAGGCCAACATTACGTGGCTTTCTACTTGTGTGCTAGGCTGATGGCTGCTTTAAAACAATTAACCAATAACAAGATAATAATAATAATATAATCGCATCCACATTTGCACAACTCTGTATCAGCTATAAGATATGTTTGTTATATACATCTTTATACATATTCATAGTATTTTGATTCTATAGAACACTATATATACTTTAATATCTTGTGCAATCATTGACATTAATGAACACAAGCATCGTTAGCAAAAATTAAATGTTCTCCCTGAAGCCGGCTCATATTTACAAGTGGGAGTTATCATCAATCTCCATAATTCAATCGTCTTTCACAAATTCGCGTCCGAATTAAACCTACTTGCTTAGAATGTACATTATTTTTTACAATATTATTAAAACGCAGCCTTTATTTACATAAAACAAGTAATTTTGAAAAAAAATATATTGATGTTTCTAAGAGTTCATCAATCAAACACTTTGGCATTTCGAAAATAGTCGAATACACTTACAATTCCACGGGACTAGACTATTCTGTGGGTCAACAAATATTCAAACATTAGTCACAAGAGTAGGATAAATGTCAGAATCAGTATTTTCTATTTCGACCCAAACCAATATGACATGACTTTTCTACGTGACTGTACAATAGCATCGTGACACAGCAAGGCGACCTCATAGTACCTCAAAATACATATAGAATAAAGTCGCCTCGCCACGTCTATATGAACGCGATACACGGAAATACGCTTTCATCGTCAGTTAGACATCGGGGATAGTTTACATATATTTATTTTTAATATCCCAATGAAATTTTTGTCTTAATTCCGTACCGACCATCAAATATACAAAAGAATAAAATCAATAGTCAATTTTGTTTTTTTTTGTGCGAGGAACCTGGATGGTTCAGATTCACAAATGGACAAGATAGGTGGCGCTGCAATCGTGTTGGATTTATATTTTTTCACCCAAACGAATCCGGGTAGGACAGATAGTTTAAATTAAATATTTTTCCCTCGTAAATCGTAAGCCTTCTTACAGTTCAGTGATATTGTACGATTTTTAAGACATGACAACGCAATCTAGTTATAGAATCTATTAATATGACGCGGTTCAAAACATTTAGACAGAAAAACAAGATAGATAAAAAGATATGCAGATTACAGTTAAATAAAATTTGCAATAAAGCGTTGAGATATTTTTTGTCGGAGCAAACTCCTGAATTCCGTAACATATACTATAACGAAACCCAAACAATGTTAAATATGTAAGCGTCTTAAAACAATATATCTAGAGATGTGACTAAGTTCAGCGCTTAGAATGAAACAGTCCAATGTGGTTGTCCCGCGGCGGCCGTCGCTCAGTCGTTGGGCCCAAAGAACCTGGCCTGCAGCTCCTGCAGCGGCAGCACCTGCTCGTCGCCCAGCGCCGGCTGCTGCTCCGCTCTGGACTGCTCTCGGAGTTCTGGAGACAAGTCAAAAAATCAAAATCAACCATCGTAAGGGACATAGGTAACACTTATAGTGTACAGTGCATACGTTGGGTAAGGACGAATTTGGCTACTACTGTACCCATATAAGTAAAAGCATACAATACTAGCGGTCCGTCCCGGCTTCGCACGGGTGGGCATAATTGTTCTTTTTATAAAAGAAAATATAGCCTATGTCGCTCGGGGTGAATTTAGCTTTCCAATGGTGAAATAATTTTTCAAATCGGTCCAGTAGTTTTTAAGCCCATTCGTTACAAACATACTTACATACAAATCTTTCTTCTTTATAATATTAGTATAGATTTCGCACTTCTGCGTTAAAACTTATTAATTGACGTAAATCACAAAGATTTTTCCATCCCTATGTTATAAATCGAACTTTTTGACTTAATAATAATAAAATGGTTTTTTCATTTTATAAAGTAGGAAAGGAAGCTGGCGCTTTTTTAATATTGCTTGCTAGAAGTTCGCAAAGACAAGCGAAATGGATAAATTCACTCAAGACACATATACGATGTATTGTGGTAACCACGACGTACCTACTATTGCAACCATAATGCAAAAAAATCATAACTCCACAGTTTTGAGCGCAACAGGGCGCTTAGTACGCATAATAAATAGTACGACTCCAGAAGTGTGAGTGCCTCTGTGTGTGTGTGTGTGTGTGTGTGTGTGTGTGTGTGTGTGTGTGTGTGTGTGTGTGTGTGTGTGTGTGTGAGCGGGCGGTGTCCTCACCATGCCAGTGCTGCAGCAGGCGGTTGTAGTGTATGGCGCGGTCGTGCCGCTTGAGCTGCGTGAACACGTGCACGAGCCCGCGGTAGTCGTACTCCAGCCCAGAGTACCGCTCGCCGAACAGCTTCAGGCCTACGACACGCAAAAAATAAGTTACATTCTACACGTATAACTCTATCGTAACAGCAGTTTTAGATGCGAAAATAACATATTTTTTTTTTATTATTCAATGTTCTTGAGGCATCCTGTATAAACCTTTTAAAACTGGCATACAAAAGAACCGTGTTGATCACAAAACGTTTATCTGCCTTCATCGGGATCGGTACTCGATCAATGTTAGTGAGCTAGTGTCCGCCAGATGGCGCTGTACTCACTGATGGAGATGGAGCGCAGGTACAGCTTCTCGGCGGCGCAGTGCATGTTCATGTGGTAATTGTAGAGCGAGGCGAGGTGGCCGATGCTGAGCCCCACCTCGTAGTCCTCGGCGCCGAGCAGCTCCTCCTTGATGGAGATGGCCTTCAGGTGCATTGTCTCCGCGTCCTGACACACACAACACACACACAGCTACAAAATCCAAATATTTTATTCAACGTAAGGGACACATTGAACGTCATATACTTAATATAAACTAAAGTTACCACCGTTTCCAAGAAAAATACCTGCCAGGAGAAGAAACGGCGAAACAAACTCCCCAGTTTTCTCTTTTAACATTTGTTCCCTTTTACACAGAGGTAGAAAAAGATTAAATAACATATAAACTCTGTATAAGAGGAGCAATTTATTGCCATGCATGGCCATCATTCAAATAATCTGATGTACAGGGAAGACAACTACTTGACCTCCCGTCTCCTGGGACAAAGGTCTAGGCAAGGGAGGTAGGCAGCAACGTGACCTCCCTTTCAATATTGTACTATAGTACACCACCCATTTACAGGAAATTGCAGCCAAATGGCACTGCTACCGAGTGCTGTAGTTTCTAGGAAGGTTTCAGTAAGATTTCTGTCAGAATGATAACTTTGGTATGGTTTGGACTTGTCGTGGTAACCGGTTACCATCGTGCCGTTTAGTTGCTTACGCACATGAAATTGGCGACTTATCAAAGGACTGTTCAATGTGGACGTAGCGAAAGAGATCTGTAAGTAGTAGTATATTGTGTAAGCTGGCGTTTCACTCTCTCTGCGTACTCGGTGAGAGATGTGGCGTGATTATATAAAATTGTATAAGTCTAGAGAAAGCTGGCGTTCTACTATCTCTGCTGCTGCTGGGTAAGTAAGGTAAGTGAGTGCGACAATACCTGAAACTTCTGCATGCTCTGGTAGAGGCGGCCCAGGTTCCCGTAGTGCTTGGCCGTCTGCACGTTCTTCTCCCCGAAGGCCATCATGGACAGCGCCAGCGCCGCCTTGTGCAGCGCCTCCGACTCCTGCAGCAGGCTCGGCTCTGGGGACACGCGACGAAGTTGCTGGTACTGCCTACGGGCCGATAGGCTCCCACTTGTATGTGTTTGTTTGAGAGCGAGTGTGAAATAGACGAGAAGGGGGGGGGAAGAAATAATGAGTATGTGAATAAATGAACGCATGAGTGTGTTAACGAATATGCGTATGTGAATGTGTGAGTGTGTATGTTTGTCTGTGTGTGTATATGAATGCGTGTGAATAAATAAATGTAAGTGCGTGTGTGTGTATATGTGCGTGCGTGCGTGTGTGGTGTGAAGTAGCGTATACTACCACTCATATCCTGCCCGGCGGGGGTGTCGAGCGCTATCTCCTCGAGGATCAGAGCCTTGACGCGCTTGGCCGACGCCAGCAGCAGGTGGTCGGGGGGCACCAGGTTCTGCGATGATGCCATACGTACACATCATATGCCAATATACAGTAGGGTGGGGGGGGGGGCAGTGCGCGTGTAGTGTAGTGCGAGCGTACCTCAATGATCCTGATGGCGCGCTCGGCGTGGTCGCGCGCCTTGTAGAAGCGGCCCGAGGAGTACTCCAGCACGTAGAGCGCGTAGGCCAGGTCCTCCAGCGCCGTGGCCACGTGCAGGCTGCTGCCGCCGAACACGCGCCACAGGCTCTCCAGCGCCTCCTGCACACACACACGCACACACACACGCATACACACGCGCACACGTACACACACACACTCGACGTCGCTTGGTGCACATTCATCAGAAACGATATTGATTTACATACAGGGCTTTTTGAAAAGACACATTTGTTACCATGACTAACATCGCAGTGGGTGCGCTAAACTAATTATCGCTGCATTCTAATAATAGAATTATAGAAATATACATAGATATATAACAGAAATAGAATAGGACATTATTAATAAAAAAAAAAAATGGTTGCCTGTAAAGTCGGTTTTACGGGCGAAGATTTTACGTGACAACGTCTTTTTCTCGGTAGAATATTTATTGATATGAATATAACTAAATTGCACAATAGGAACAAGGAATTGAATGAAAATAAGAATTGCACAAATTTTAACTATAGAAATATATTTTGTTTTCGGTGACTCATCGTAACGTTACCGGGCGTTACACTTTTTCATAAGTGACTCCCAGCCGCAACCTAATTTAAGACGTTGTCACGTCAATAAAGTCCTATTAAAGGAGGTACGTTTTTTTGTGTTGTCATACGACAAGCATTTTATCGAATCTTGTGTATCATGTCGAGCGGTATAACTGCTGAGACCTTACGTTAAGTGAATAATTAGTTGGTCCGAGTGCGTCTAGCGACGAGCGGGTATGCGTACCGTGTAGACGGCGACGCTGTGCGGGATGGAGTCGATGTTGAGCAGGTAGAAGCCGTAGTCGAGCAGTGCGCCGGCGTAGCGCGGGTGCAGCGGGCCGGCGTGGCGGCGGGCCAGCGCCACGGCCTGGCGCACCAGCAGCCCCGCCGCGCCGAAGTGACGCTTCACCACGCACGCCTTGGCGCACGCGCGGACCACCTCGATCGTGATCCTGCGACACGCCCGCCGTGCGCTCTGTACGTGCACGAGCACGTGCAGTGCGCGCGACCACCCGCTGTAGGCAGTACGTACCTGTGCGGCGTGCGCGGCGTGAGCAGCGCCAGGCCGCGCATGCTCCAGGCGTGCGCCTGCGAGTAGTCGCAGCGCACGAAGAACAGCGCGCTGAACTCTGCGCAGAGCCGCGCGCACAGCGCCGAGCGCTCCCACACCGCCGTGCGCCCCACGCCGCAGCCGTCCCGGCCCTCGACCGCACTGCGAACGAATCTAATTTATATCTTACGCCTTCCCATAAGAGTAGGCGACGCCCTCTTTCACCGGAGACATATTGATGTGCAAGTTATATAATTTCTTTTCAACGGTAAGCAAGCTTTTCTTGATGTTTTCGTTCGCCGCAAAACTTTATACTTTTAGTTCAGAAGAACCCCAGTGGTACTTTCGGGATTCTAAGTCGAACTAGCAATCCAAGCGTTGCAAACGACTACTCTGGCCATTAATCTAAGTTACCTAAAGCTTCCAAAGAGCCAATAGTGTCATACCTATCTATAAGATTACTCATAGTCAAAGCTCGGAGTGTCAAAAATTTTAGTCAAAAATTTATCTATCTCGTAGACTATCTGTTCATATTTACGATTTGATTACATTTAAATAAAACTTATTCTATGTGTTTAATTTATTTATATGTAGAAGCCGTGATGGCCGAGTGGTTCGAGCAGTTGCCTGCGACTCAAAGGTCGCAAGTTCGAATCCCGATTGTACCAATGAGTTTTTTCTGAACTTAACTACAGTGATTAGTCACACCACGAGCTTTACGGTGAAGGAAAACATCGAGAGGAAACCTGCATACGTCTGAGAAGCAATTCAAAGGCGTATGTATAGTCGTGCTTGAGTAACGGCGATGGACTCGCCATCTGTCACGTTGGCACCTAATATACCTCTGGCGGAAAGTGGGTGTATGAGTATTACCTATACACCTCTGCCTACCCCTTCGGGGACCCTTGTGGGAAGGCGTGAGGATATATTATTATTATTATATTATTTATTTGAATTAATAATATGTGCTCAATTTCATCCAACTCCGTTCAGTTGTTTTCGAATTTATAATATGAGTAGGATGTACTCTTACTTTTCACTATTCTCTTATTTCTGTCCATCATTCAATAGTCACCTGTCCGTCGCAGCATCGTCTATGGGATCAGTTTGTGTCCCCTTGTCGCACGTGTCGCCGACCGCGAAGGGTCCCTTGCTGAGGTCGTGGTCGAGGGCCGTCTCCTCGGGGATGCCCAGGAGCTTGAGAGCGAGCGAGTACGTCTCCGCGGCGGCGGGGAAGCAGCAGTACGCCGATTGTGTGTTTAGTAATCTAGGGATAATTTGAATTTTTGGGGAATTTGGGGAATTTGAATACAAGCCATCAGCGGATCCAGACATCAAAAGAGGTTGTGGTCTCAGCCGAACTAAAATTGGCCAAGTACGAGTCGGTGTATGAACTCTCACATGAACAGTCATGACTACCATGCATGAGTTTGGCCTTTGGAATGGAAATAATCATTAGAAGAAGTCAGACCTGTTGTAGTCAAACAGTTTCGATTAAATTCCAAACCAATAACATCAATAAAATATATTTTTCAGGATACAACAATATATTTTATGTCGAAAAACCAATCAGAGCAATTTACCCTTACTAGTATTAACAAAAAGCTTTATAAACTTTTTTAGATTAGATTAAGTTAGGTTACATATATTGGGGCGGGGATGGGCTAGAACCCCCTAAGAGTGCCAGGAAGGGGTCCTGGAAGGGTGCTAGCCCATCACCTACTTTGTCCATTTCTCCTAGTGAACCATTCTGCAGTCTTGCGAGTCGCGCAGGTCGCGTGGATCAATCTCCAAGGCAAGTCCGGAGCACTATCCTGCACGAGGTTGCCGCTTGCTTTTGGTCTGGTTCCTTCAGAAACAGACGTAAACGAAAGCTCCGGTTGCTCTCCACTTTCCCACCTTTCCCCCAAAATCCTTTATCCGAGCCTGTCCCGCTTCCTTCCCTTCCTAAATAAAAGAGGCTGCCGCAAAAGCGGGCTCTAGGAGTGCACACTTCTCATGGAATCACACACACAGACTCGGATACACTCTTCATTCGTTCAAGTCACATCCAAAATAACAGTTGTGCACGAGAAAGCACACAACAGATACACTTAAAATGCCAAAACCTAGCCACACTTACAATCAGATAATACTAGCCCCCTATCCTATCTAGCGTGCCTATGGCTGGGGTGTAATAATACCCAGTCCCAAGGGCGGAGGGAGACGGGACCTCACCCCTTCAAAAAGGAAAATGCATTTGGTCAACACGGAGATGATCCCCAGGCGGGAGACTGCGTGCGGTAGGAGGCAACGATCCGTGAACGACGTCTCAGTAGGAGTCTGACACTCCCCGTCGCTGTCCCCCGATGGCGGCGGCAGGATTTTCACACGTTATAAAAAAAAGGAATTATAGCCTAAGCCCGCCCGATGCTATCACTGCCCCAGGCCTGGCCACATGGCCCCACAGTGCACGTCGGCGGTAACCCATAGTGCACTGTGGGGTCTTTACCGAGGTGAAGCCGCCAGCCTACTATGAGGTCGGACACAAGGCCTGCGGCTCAAGACTGGGCTGCAGGCTGGCGGGCTGAGCCCTAGCTCTGCCTCCATAAGAGGGCAGCGGTGACGGGATGATGGTCCCATTGCTACGTATTCCACTCCACGCACCCTACCCAACCTACGGCGGAGTGACTAAGTCAATCTGTCCTGTGGCCCGTCCCCCGACGGCGGCGGGAGTCTTATGCAGGATTTTCCCACATAAAAAACATATTTTCGACAGTACAATACAAACTACTAACCTCAATGCCACTAGCGCCGCGCCACCAAGCGGTGGATCGATAGTTTAGCCGGTACTGCAATGTATATGTGTATGCACACAACAAAACACACGCTAACATTTCGATTATTAGATATGTCCGCGCGAGTACGCGCTCACGGCCAATAGCTATCTCTTATATCCAATACAAGTGACAAAAAGAATAATTCAATATGTTATCCATAATGTGACATAGCGTGTCAGCATTGTGTCTAGGGCTCTCTGCTGCGTTCCGAATAGCGGAACGATTCAACTCATGATTCAACGTTTACTAAGGCATAGCGTATATTATAGTTAGCCCTAGTGTCTATAAGGCGGTTGCGGGCATGCCCACCGTGCCCCACAACGGTGGATCCGCCCTTGCAAACCATTGACAAACACTGTTCTAGGTACGATTTAGATACGACATATCTATTTGCATACAAATAGTAACATTTGGCGTTACTTTGAGGTACTTAAAGCTAGCAACCCCTTTTTTTAATTATATAAACCGACACCTAGTCCCGAACTAAGCAAAGCTTGCACAATGGCAACTAGATAATGATACACATACTTACATGGATTGCCATCAGCGGGAATGGAACAAGCGACCTCAAGTTACGCGGTCAGGATCTCTGATGATTAGACCGCCAAAATATTCATTGAAAGACCTTAGTATCATGTAAAGATTGACGAAACAGATATACAAATCAAAAGTGTGTACCTACAAGAAGAGGCAGAAGAAGACCACGTTCCAACTACCTGGATGAAATTCAGCGGACACTCAAGGACGGGAACTTCAAGAGTACTCGAAACCGACGCGCATGTATAAAGAGACTGATGAATGTGGACGAAGCGAAAGAGGTATGTGAGTCTAGAGAGAACTGGCGCTCTCTGTATACTCTCTGCCTACCCGTTAAGGTCATGTTGTTAATATAACTGTAATCTGCGATTGCAAGGGGAGGGAGTTACTAGTGACGAACTTCGCACAGTGCTCGATTACTATGTATTTAACAATATATTGAGGGAATAAGATGGTAATTATACAATAAATATCCGCCATATGAATAATTAACAATTATTAAAAAAAAAAATCTTACTAGTCGAAAAATAATTTTAATGTGGATGAAAGATGAGAGATTATCGCTACTAACCTGTGACAGCACTCGAGTGTAAGCCTCTTATAGTAGGTGGTCTGCACCTGTGCTTGACACATGTCCCGGCACCTCAGCAGGACCCTCTGAGCGTCCGCGTACCAACCGGCCTCGTTAAGGAAACCACCTGCAATGCATTATGACACTAACGAACCTATACATAAAGTCGTAAAGTTCATGTACTCTTGTAGACGGCTCTTGTGGGACCAAGTCACGTAGAACATGCTACGGGGAAAATAAATTTTGGAATATTGATCTGTGGTCACACGAGCTTTGAGGAAAATATCGTGATTAATCTCGGTACTTTCCTTAAAGTATTGAATTTCTCCTCAGGTTAATCTGGGAAGCAATTCAATAAACGTACCTACATATATTTACTATTCACTTCATACTTGCCGGCTAAGGCATCTATTCTTCAGATACCCCTGTGGGCGTGCGCTATATTTATCTTTTTTGTTTTTTCTGTCGTAGCGTGAGTTCCGGGAACTTTTGCTACTTAACTTGACCTGGGCTATAATACCTAGTCAGGCACATTAAAGTGCCTCCAGCCAGGCACTTTAATGTGCTAAGCAACACAGCTTAAGGCGCCCCCTGTGGGTTACGGACCTCGGCTTAGGGCGTTGCTGGATTGCGAGCAAGGGAGTTGGGCTGGACTATAGCTCACGCCTTCTCACAAGGGTCCTCGAAGGCAGAGGCGTATGTACTATGTAGGTGTGTGGGTAACACCCACTTTCCGCCAGAGATATATTATATTACTACTACTTTTAATATTAAGAAAAAAATAAATTCACATAAATGTACTCGAATATTATAGACAACATAAACGTAATAGCATACTAACCAAGCCTCAAGCCAAGTTGTATGAGCGACTCTTTGGATCTCCTGCTGTAGTCACATTTGGATAGGTACCCGGTCGCCAGCTCGGTGGACAGCTTGGAGCCGTGCTCTATCACCGCCTGGAAGGAGATACACAGATATAATGATATAATATATCCTCACGCCTTCCCACCAGGGTCCCCGAAGGTGTAGGCAGATAGTTATATAGGTAGTACCCACACACCCACTTTCCGCCAAAGATATATTATAGGTGCGGGGCAGATGGCGAGTCCATCGCCGTTACTCAAGCACGACTTATAATACATACGCCTTTGAATCGCTTCTCAGACGTATGCAGGTTTCCTCTCGATGTTTCCTTCACCGTAAAGCTCGTGGTGTGACTAATCACTGTACTTAAGTTCAGAAAAACTCATTGGTACAGTCGGGATTGCGATCTTTGTGTCGCAGGCAACTACTCAAACCACTCGGCCACCACTGCTCAACGGCCATGTGGCAAGGCATTTCATTTATATGAATATGTTTTATTCCAGACAATAATCTCTTAATTTACGCGGCTGAGACCACGGGACATGTAGTATTTGAATAAGACTTATTTTATATAAGTATACATATAGTACTAGTATATAAGCGTCATGACATAAGCGCAGTAAGTGCGGGCCAGTTTGCTCGCCCTCGCGGCACACGTTCCAATTCGCGTAACAAGTGTGACATTGAAAACGGCCAGAGGCATGCATTGTTTATATTTAGACACGATATACCGCTCAGCGCGCGGAACATGTTATTAAACATAACGAAACGTTATATGTATCTGTATATCACTACGCTATCACATATCACGCTATGCAAGGGGTAGGCAACTGTGTTATTAATTACTTTGTATTTTTTTTTATCTCGGATGTATAAGGAATGAATGTAGAAGGGAATGGATCGCGTCGGTTGCGATTAAAATTTTTAAATAGAATAAAGATTGCAAAGAGAACTGGCGCTCTACTCTCTCTCAAGTTACAGTTAAATGTTTACGCATTATAAATGCTCACAGGGTGTGCCCTGTGAGCATTTATAATGCGTAAACATTTGGCCAACGCGCTCAATTATTTGGTTACAATGTGTCAATGTACGGGAACGTCCAGAGTACTCGGAACCGTCAAGCATGTATCAAGAGACTGATGAATGTGGACGAAGCGAAAGAGGTATGTAAGTCTAGAGAGAACTGGCGCTCTATACTCTCTGCCTACCCCGTTAGGGACTCGGCGTGATGATATGATATTATACAATGTTTAATGAGCCCCTCGTGGTCACCTGAAAGCACTGTAGTAGCCGCAACTGTGAGCCGGCAAAGCGGAGCAGCCTCTCGAAGATATCCAGCTCAGACAGCTCCGCTCCGAGGATGCACAGCTTGTTCTCTTGCAGCATCTGAGGAAACCAAGTTAACTACATCATTGACATGTTCTACAAAATTAATAAAAGCGAATGTTGTTACTCAATCACGTCGGAACGAGTCAGCTACATGAAATTGAAAAAAGCCGTGGTGGCCGCGTGGTTCGAGCCTGCGACGCAAAGATAGCAAGTTCACAAGTTAGCTTAAGTCCGTCTACCGGACGACCGTCTGGTCTAGTGGTTAGAGCTCCTGACTGCGAAACTTGAGGTCGCGGGTTCGAATCCCGCTGAGGGCAGATATTTGTGTGATGAACACGAATATTTGTACCTTAGTCTTGGATGTCCTATGTATTTAAGTATATATCTATCTATATAATTAAATATATCGTTGTCTAGTTACCATAACACAAGCTTTGCTTACTTTGGGACTAGGTCAATTTGTGTGGAATTGTCCCAGGTATTTATTTATTTATTATTTATTTAAGTTTAGTTTAGCAAGTTATGAAGGAAAACATCGACAGGAAACCTGCATACGTTTGAGAAGCAATTCAAAGGCGTATGTATGTAGGTATAGTCGTGGTTGAGTAACGGCGACGGACTCGCCATCTGTCACGTTGGCACCTAAAATATATCTCTGGCGGAAAGTGGGTGTGTGGTTACCTATACACCTCTGCCTACCCCTTCGAGGACCCTTGTGGTGACCCGTGAGGATATGAAATTTGCCACAGAGACGGATTTATTAGCTGGATTAAGACTTAGGTTAGGTTTTATTGGAGAAAAACTCTACCAATAGGCTGACACCGCAGGACCCTGCTAGTTGAACATACAATTTCGGTTTCGGCAAAAAAGAACTCGGCCTTTACCGTTGAGACCACGGGGCCATGAGGCCCTGACCCTCACCTGCTGCACAAAGAGGTCTCGCGTCGTTTGATCGAGGTCTCTGGTGACTAGAAGGCTGGGACGTATCTTACGCAATCAGCATTGCCATACAGTGTGGCAATGCTGCCAGCCTTCTTGGCAATTAATATAGTCTGGTCATATTCCCCGCATCCCACGACCCCATCGACTAGAAATTTGTGGGGCGTCCTCGTAGGTGGCACTATCTATAGCCTTACGGGATCAGTGACAGTCTGTCTAGTACTTACAACACTAGTACGAGTAAGGTAAATTTGTTAATCATTATGCCACAAGCCCTTCGGTTTCGACATCATTAAAATCCGGTTTCTTCATCGTATTGCCATATCACACTCGCCATAAGAATAAAAAGTAAGCGGTAGTTACCGAGTGAACTAAGAAGTCGACCGTAAATCAATATTGCGGACTCATGAGCTATGTACTTACTGTACTATGTGATTTTACAGGAAAGTAAGTGAGCTTTACAGGAAAGGTAATTTATCATGAGATAACATGGATAAGTGAGTGTTGAAATCAAAAACGATTGCTTGCTACCGAAATGCCGTGGTATTTGTGTAGGTAGTAGATACCCACACATTCACTTTCCGCCGGAGATATATTTTTAAGTGCCAACGTGTTAGATGGCGAGTCCATCGCCGTTACTCAAGCACGACTATACATACGCCTTTGAATTTCTTCTCAGACGTATGCAGGTTTCCTCTCGATGTTTTCCTTCACCGTAAAGCTCGTGGTGTGACTAATCATTTAACAGATAGGCTATGTTTTATTAGTCAGCAGTCTGATCTAGTGGTAAGAGCTCCTGACTGCAAAACTAGAGGTCGCGGGTTCGATTCCGGCTGAGGGCAGATATTTGTGTGATGAACACGAGTATTTGTACCCTAGTCTTGGATGATTACCTATTTATGTAAATATCTATCTATATAAGTAAATATATCGTTGCCTAGCTACCATAACACAAGCTTTGCTTAAATTGGGGCTATGTAAATTTGTGTGGAATCCCAAGGTATTTATTTATATTTCAGAAAAAAAATGTACTAATGAAACCAATTTATCGCGGTTGAAACCGCGGGGCAGAGCTTGTGCGAGGGTACAACAGTGTTTTTAGCAACGCAGGCTCGACCACAAACCAGCTGTCGCTATAAAACACTAAGTAAGCGCGCAAGTGTGTACTATAAACGCCATTTTGTATGTCAACGAACGCGGGCTTCAGGCAAACATTGTAAAGGCGGACGATATGCTTGCTTATACATCGTGGCGAGGAAGTGCTAATATGGTGCTCCTATTGCCTGGATACACTATATTACAAAGTATACAGAGCAGAGGGCCAATTCCCTCTAGACTTGGGCGCCTCTTTCGTTCATCAAAGATTAATCAGTCTCTTCATATATGCTAGCCGGTTTCGAGTAGGCACGTGACTGTAGTTGGAAATTGATCGTCTTCTAGTACCTAATATGTATCATCGCAAAATAATAGCTCGCCTCTTGTCTCTGACACAACACGTTCCTCTGCCTAGCAAGATCTCTTTGGCAAACCCACTGTATTCGCCATGACAGCAACCTTTACTTTGTTACCATTACTCTGACCTCTGTATGTTAATATTGGAACTCGGTAAACATTTTAATTGTAAGTATGAGTAATAATATATCCTCACGCCTTCCCACAAGGGTCCCCGAAGGGGTAGGCAGATATGTATTACAGATGTATATTACACAGGTAAGTATAAGTGTAATATAATATACATATTTAAAATTGACAGATGGCGAGTTTGTTGCTATTTCTCATATTCCCTTATCCTATTAACTAGCCAATTTGGCTACTAAATATGCCTACTCCGGGAATCGCTGAGAAGGCATGACGTCATTGTTATATAATCCCCAGATAAATTAGAGACTTCTATCTGATCAATGTCACTAACATTTAGAATAGCCGATAGTATGTTATCTAACCTTCTCATACTTTGTTATCTTATCAATGTATATGTTTGCCCTCCGTCAATATATTTAAACCAAATTGACGAGACAATTTTGTAATAAATCCTCAATGTTGCAGCAGCGCACGCAACGATGTATTGCAATAGAGGCGAATAAAGTTCATGTCATTACTGATAGTAAACAGCTCTCCTTGGCTCCCCGTCAGGGACTGGTAGTGATAATACGTATGCACATCTAATTGAAGCTACGATGCGTTTAATGTAACTTCACGGTATAATGAAATGATATGAAATAATGTATTCGCTAGAATTCGTTACCTATTTAAATGCCATGTTCAATTGTATTTAATAGTGATCGCATTGCGCATTCGACCACATATTATTGTATTAATGCGAATATTTCCGTACGTAGGTATTTATATATTATACCTCCTAGCTACAACTACAATGCAATACATATTATAATTATAATACAATTAAATACAAGTTATACGTGTCTATACAATATTTAAACAATACAAAATCATTCTTTTGTTCTCCATTAAAATAGTCTTGTACAAATTAATGGTTGCTCTCTGATTGTGATTTTATTGAAATGTTTGATTATATCTACGTTATTACAATTTGAGAGCTGTTTTAGGAAAAGAAAACATTTTTTTTGCTACAGCGATCCATAATTTTGTGTGTATTTGCCTTAATAAAATTAAAAGGTTATGGTGTTTTATCATCATCATCAGCCCACTCTAGTCCAGTGCTGGACATAGGCCTCCCCTAATGAGCACCTTCAGCTTGCCGCATCCAGCATCTGCCAGCAGTCCTTCGCAAATCGTCATCCCACCTGGCCGGAGGGCGTCCTACACTACGTTTGCCTAGTCGAGGTCTCCACTGAAGAACACGTTTACCCCAGCGGTTGTCGGTTCTTCGCGATATATGGCAGATTACAGATTACAGACATACATACATAATAATGTTATTTATGAGTATAGGCGACATGTTTGGACCAAACGCCACAGGACAACGGCCGCTGATATTTTACAACTCATATGCGGTTATAACGACTCAGTAAAATACATTGTTGTGTCGCTAGGGCGCACGTTTTTCATTCAATTAGCTAACATTAGCAGTCGACTCCATTACTTGTTAATAACTATAAATGTTTTTGCGTAATTGTTTTTGCATGTTGGTGTGAAAAAAAGCCCGAGACTTTCTTATTTTGAATACATACCTGTGGTAATTCGTTAAAAATATTACTTTTATCTGAATAATTGAAGTAGTATATATCCAATAGCCGTCGTGGCCGAGTGTTTCGAGTAGTTGGCTGCTACACAAAGATTGCAAGTTTAGCAAGTTCGAATCCCAACGACAAAGAAATTCAAACTCGTTAGTACCTACTCGAACTTTATCTTTCTTCTCAAACGTATGCAGGTTTCCACTCAAAGTATTCCTTCCTGTTTTTTTAATTTGCAATAAATAATAATTAGGTAAGTTTGTATAATTTCCATACAAATTGACATATGCCAAATTAAGTAAAGCTTAAGCAACTGGGGTGGTGTATATATACAAAAATACATAGTACATCCAAGACGCAGATACGAGTACTCGTGTTCATCACACAAACATCTGCCGTCAGTGGGTATCGAGCCCGCGATCTCAAGCTTCTGAGCTACTAGACCAGGCAAGACGTCCCAATTTCATAAAATAAAATAAAACTTAGAAGGCAAAAGCGCCATACCCTTGTATGGTTTGTAGATAACATTGGTGAAATGTATTGAAATTAATGTTAAAATAGCAGAGAACAAATTAATAGTGGCTCAAACATTGTTTTCACAGAACAGCTAATTACAGCAATAACGATATAACATTGTTAAGCACAACACGCATTAGTTAATGAAGTTGTATGTAAACCGGTATCGTTTACAATGTACTCGTTTCATCACTGTATTGACTATATAATAAACATTAACATTGTAGGTAATATGTTAATACAAATTCTATTAAAGAATACAAGGTACTTGGAATGACCGGCCGAAATCGATAAGCCTGGATGAAATTTAGCACCGTGATAGATTATCAGCTGGATCAAAACGTAGTCGTGGCGGCCTAGTGGTTCGAGTAGTTGCTGCGACACAAAGATCGCAAGTTCAAATCCCGACTGTACCAATGAGTTTTTTGAACTTAAGTACAGTGATTAATCACACAGAGAAAACCTGCATACGTCTGAGAAGCAATTCAAAGGCGACAGCATATATTTTAACAGGCGGAAGCATATATATTAGCGGCGCATATATATTTTATGAAATCAAATTTTACGCGTTTGGGTGTGTGTTACGGGTAAAACCGTGGGGAATATCTACTGCAAGACATACCCCCCGGTCCATGGCCTCCCGCTGCGAATAAGGTGATCACGTGATAGCTAGCCGCCTGCCAGCAACACATTACAAAAGTAATAAATGTACTGACATGGGTAAGTTGAGCGAGCTGCGATCGCAAGATTCGGCGTGCTTATTTATTTTGTTTAGAGAACATACGTACATGTCTCACTGTAGAGAATTCATTATTGTCGGGGTATTTGTGCAAAATGTAAACAAAAGTATAAGTCGATCTGTTTTCAATTGCGGTTCCGTACTTTGGTAAACGTAAACCTTATACGTCGATATTAACTATTTTTCTATATATTGCCGATGTGTTGACCCGGTGTTTCCTGCAAAGTTCCCATAAAGATTGCAATTTCGAATCCCAACTGTATTTGACATTTACAACATCCCAATGAGTTTTCTGATCTTAATTGCAGTGATTAGTTAGTTAGATTAGTAGAGCCAAAACATGGAGACCAAATCTGCATACGTTTGAGAAGAAATTAAAACGCTAAGGCAAAGGCAATATGTCGTGCAACGACCTATTGTCGGGCCTACGTTGTTCCTCATACTTAAGTATTTATTGCTGTAACGTAAAAATGTTATTATTGTACACCTAATGATTTGAAAAGAATAACCATGGAGTTTCTTGCCGGTTCTTCTCCAAGGAAACGTCCTTGGAGAAGAACCGCATTGGTCGTTACCAACCCGAACCGTGTACCTTTTTCAACGTTTTATAAGTGCCCACCTACGCCTATAAGAAATAAAAATATTTTGATTTGATTTGATTGTGCTTGAGTAACGGCGATGGACTCGCCATCCGTCACGTACACGCACATAAAATATATCTCCGGCGGAATAACTGCCTACCCGCTCAGGAACCCATGAAGGTATATTATTATAAAAGCTAGCATAGCGACAACGTAGCATTTATATCGCATCGTTCAACCCGACCACGTGAAACACTCGGCCGGTATACAGTCAATGGTTGTGTGGTTTAAGTGGGTCTGTCTGTCAATTGATCGCAATCAAGTGAGGCATACACGCGTCCAATTGAGGCGTCTAGCAATTGTCCACTGTGTGTCAGACAGAACTAGTGGGATTGCGTTAACTGTGGCTTTTAGTAACATGCAGAGCAAATCAATTCAGGAATTCTTTACATGCTCTACTTACTAATACCTAAATTTTATAATATTAAATTCCCATAATTCAGTGCTCGATCGATACTTAGCAAAGCGATCTATCGATAAATCTTACTAATATTATAATTAAATTAATAATTATAATATAAAAAAAAAAAAAAATGTGAAAGTTTGTAAGTTTGGATGTTTGCGGTTGTTTCACGGCCAAACGGCTGAACCGATTTGGCTGAGAGTTGAAATGGTGATAGCTTATACCTAGGAATAGGACGCAACTTTTTTTTTTCAAAATTTCAAAGTTCGAAAAAAGTCGAACTTTACGCGGGCGAAGCCGCGCGCATAAACTAGTATGTACATACGTTTGAAAATAAATTCAAAGACATATGTATAAAATGTGGATGAAGGTAGGTACTTTAATAGCATAGACTAACCAATGTCTTACATTATCATCATATAATTTTATGTCTGCCACACGAAGACGATAAACTCGTAAGTCATCATTGAAACAGCTTAATAAAGAGAGTCCCGCCTCATTCGAGGTGTCATACATATTAGCCAACCCAACACCAGATTATCATCAGTATTTAGTTATTTATTTATACTAGTTATACCAATAACAAAATGTTAACGTCAACATTATCCACACTCATTTTAATTAGCAGTTTTCAATCCTCTACTAATTGAAATCTGAAAAACATATATGGCTTACGTCAGCCCGTTTATTGAAGCTGCCTATGGGTATATAGGCTTAATAATTTTAATTGTGTGTGTAAGTACTACCTACACACCCGCTTTTCGCCGGAGTATATTTTAGGTGCCAACGAGACAGATAGCGAACCCATCGCCGTTTCCGAAGCAGTTGAAGTTAAACATCGTTAATATATCGCATATCAATAAATATTCCAAAATTGCTATCAGCGACAACAATTTCATATTCAACTTATAATAAAATAATATATCCTCACGCCTTCCCACAAGGGTCCCCGAAGGGGTAGGCAGAGGTGTATAGGTAATACCCACACACCCACTTTCCGCCAGATTCAACTTCATTTAAAAAATAGTTGGAGATGTAAAAGTATGTTACAACTCAATATACTCATATCTCGCTTTTACGCACAACAAAAGAGATAACATTGCCGTTATTAGCAATATTTCGTAAAACAAAAACAATAAGTCACAAGATGGTCCTTCGAGCCGAATTCTGTACAATGAAAATAAGTCTTAGTGTCTCAGATCATACGTATGTAAATAGTTTACCAACGACAAGCAACAATTAACAGACATGACGATCATTATCTTAACTGTATAATTTATGAATCCAACCTCAATAACATTAATGCAACAGCCCTGACTATACTATATATCTATACTAACACCCGTACCCCGCGGTGTTACCCGCGTAAAATTTGATGTGGTAAGTTTTTGTCTTGGATGAAACTTTTTCAAAACTTACTTTTTAAATGATACAAATTCTATGTGTATAATGTAGAGTAGTTTAAACCGGGGAGCTTGTATGAAGAGACTGGTGAATGTGGACGAAGCGAAAAAGTTATGTAAGCCTAGAGGGAACTGGCGCTCTACCCTCTCTGCCTGTATGTTATCCAGCTAATAATCTAAATCCGTGTCCAATATCGTTCAGCCGTTCTGGCGTTATTGAGTAACAAAACATCCCCGGATACTTCCGCATTCATATTTGTGTATAATCAAATTTTACGTGGATGAAACCCAAGTGTAGGCAATCGTCTCCCTAAAAGCATACATACATCCCTATACCTTTAAACGAGCAATTCTTGTATATATTCTATATATATAATCTGAATCTGGGAAACGGCTCCAACGATTTTCATGAAATTTGGTATAGGGGGGATTTCGGGGGCGATAAATCGATCTAGCTAGGTTTCATTAAAAAAAAAGTCGTTTTATCCGTGTTTTTAGGCATTGAAAATCTCCAACAATTTCATTAGTATGAAATGAATTTCCCCACTGATAAAGCGTTGCTAAGCAACAAACTTTAAGCCAATGAGTGTTTGGTTGTCATAAGTATGTCATTCGTACGAAAAAATATAAATCTGAAAAATACCGAGCTAAGCTCGGTCATCCAGGTACTATGTATTAACAGAGTAGACACAAAACTAGAGGCAGTGTCTAAGTAAAGACGCCAGTTCAATGCCATCACGCAGGAGGTTCAAGCCATCTGTGATTGTATCCGTCTTTTGTGCTGAATTTATCTGTGTATTTGGGTCAGCCGCGCGGCCCAGTCGTCAATACCAGTATGATTCAAACGAACATCCTCAAGGACAAGTTCAACGTACGATAAATTAATAAATAAAAAAAAGATTTATGGCATAATATCAATACGATCGGATTACGGAATAAACAGCTGACATATTAATAAAAGCATATCAAAAATGACACAGCACATTATTCTCAACGCGCGTGATAAAGCATACTAATGTGTCATCAAAACTTGTCACACAATGACTTCTAATATTTTTTTCATATAAACTAGCACGCGGCCTGTCTGACGGTTAGCGGATACCACCGCCTACAGACGCTAGTTACGCCAGGGCTATCGATATGCAGGAATCTTTTCAGACTCTTCTTGAAGTACGCCATGCTGTACTCTTGAGGAAAACCTCAACAGGGAGTTCATTCCACAGTCTGAGCGCACACGCAATCAAACTCCTTTGAAACAGCATAGTGAAACATTTCTATATGAGCATATTTTCCTCTATGATTCCACACGCATCTATTTTATTTAACTAATACACTAGTAATATTACTATTGTTCAAAGTAGTGTTTATGTAAAAACACGGTTTGTTGATGAATTGCAATGCAATATGCACATAACGTGCGAAGTCAAGTAAAAACGTTGTATTGTTTTGGCACCGAGGTCGGCCAACAATGGGCCGCCAAGTTTCACTTAACGACAACAAATTGTACTTCCGAACGTACACGATGTGAGTGAAGCAGTGAACTACGAAGCGAGGTATACGGGTTCAAACCTCTGGCACTGTTAACTGAGCACAGTGAAGTTTGAGGAACATAATGAATATCCTCACGCCTTCCCACAAGGGTCCCCAAAGGGGTAGGCATAGGTGTATAGCTAGTACCCCCACACCCACATTCCGCCAGAGATATATTTTAGGTGCTAACGTGACAGGTGGCAAGTCCGTGTGCGTTACTCAAGTAACATTGGCTTTTCAATTTCTTCTCAAGCGTATGCAGCTCTTGAACGCGGTAACATGAACGCGAGGGCTTCTTAACTTAATATATTTGAGAATATTTGTAGATGAAATCACACCTCTGCTCGCATAAAAATAAGACAATTAGTCTCTAAAGCCAATATAGAATATAAAAAGTTGGACTTTAAGCATTGACGTAATAAATTTTAACTTAGCGACATTTGCATCGTCAAATTGCTGACTTGCATATATTATTGAAAATCATTCATGTTTATTAGATTTTTTAATTTATCTTCATTGTCTATAATATTTATATATATGTACACTAATATGATAAAGAAGATGGAGAAATATTGAGAACGCGCATATCTCAGGGAGCACTGGAACGATCAGAAAAAATATTATTATTGACAGCTATAATAGGCTAAAAACGTAGTTGACATGTATGTCTTCGAAGGGGTAGGCAGAGGTTTATAGGTAGTACCAATACACCCACTTTCCGACAAAGATATATTTTCGCTCGTATACGAGGGATTATTTATTATTAGGTATATTATTATTAATTTAACGCGGTTGAAGCCGCGGTGCACAGTTAAATATACAAAATAATAGCTGAATAATATACACCGTACTACATGCATGTCATCGTTGTTCGGAGTCCTAGATACGCTACCAGAAGCATAATTGAAGTACCTATTGAATAGGTCCATCCATCAATCCCTCTCTATAGAAACCTGGCACATGTCCCCTTTACACGGCGCGCGCGTGCTCACCCTACTTACACCTTTTCATGTCTTACAGCAGAGCCTACATAGGGAGAAAGTTGGAAACAACTTCATGTCCGATTCATTATTTGTTTTTACATCGTATAAGATTAAACACAGCACCTCTATGTATCTCAATTAGGGGCATAGATGATGAAATAAAATTTAATGTTACGTAGACACATGCCATACGGCCCTTCAGAAGTGATACAATTGTTGTCGGAGATATATTTAGTGCGTCTTTCATATGTGCCTTAAACGTGTCCAGTTTTCCCCACGATGTTTTGCTTAACCACAAAGCTAGTGTTGTAATTAATCACCATCCACAAAGACGCGCCTCACCAATTTCTAGTGGAAGCGGTCGCAGCGAATATGACCCGAGTATATTAATTGTAGTGTGCGTGTGCACTCATAGGCACCGATCAGTGTGCACCGACAATACTCAAACATTAGTGGAAGGCTTCACACTTACACTATAAATTATAGGGCTGAATAGTGGGGCGCGTCTTCGTGGATGGCACTAAGTATACACAAGTTCAGCACGGCTCGTATTATATATGTACATACATTATTATTATAAAACTATTCTTAAGTATGCAAGTCTAGAGAGCTAGCATTCTACTCTCTGTGCCTACCCCGTTTTAGGGACTCTTATACATTTATGTGTATTTTCAAAAGAAAAAAAACATAACAGAATACACAATCGCGTCTCTTAAAACTCGGCATTTGTATGTAAAGATGGTTTACAACAGCAATGTCGATAGCACGGGTGGATTAATTGAACCGTCCCAGACATGAAACTGTTAAAATCCAAGTACACGCCGGCAGTTTGACTAGAAATTAATGCATTCGCAGCCGGCGGCAGGCGACCTCGGCAAGAGGAAAACAACAACAGGTTGCAATGACAGCGATGCGTGACAACACGCGCCGTCCGCACTCTTGGGCAACAACACAGAACTATATTAGAAATGGTGTGTAAGCATCGTGAATAATTGGGAAATCGCGTCACTTGAATCAGGGTTCATTATACGGATGTATCATATTCGCTGATATTAGTTAGTGCGGGTGTTTGGTTTAACATCACGCAAAAAGTACTGAACGGAAGTGGATGGAATTAAAATTTATTAGCTGGATAAACATATATTTGTTCCAGAAAAAGTCAGTGTTAAGCGGGTGTAACCGCGGGGCTTGGCAAGTACAATAATATTCAATAATTAATTTGTTCGTTTTGTCTTTATATGATCTATATTAGATCCGTGATTAACTATATATAAAACTGTTAATATAAAACGTTGTCCTTGAATTATGTACACACAACATATTCCTGCCGGTTCTTCTCCAAGGAAACGACCAACCCGAACCGTGTACGTTTTTCGACGTTTTATAAGTGCCCACCTAGGCCTAATTCACATAGATTTTTTTTTTAATTTCATAGTAAATAATACTCAATGAAAAAACCCTGAAATAAACACTGATAGAATAATAAATGACAGAGATACATCTAGGTATATATTGGGTGTCAATGTGCCAAATAATTTGCCAGGAAACATTGGAACAATTCCAAATACAAGTTTACTTCCTGCAATACAAAGTCGTAAAATCGCTTGTGTTTAGGTTCGATAAGAAACACTTGAAAAAAATACTAAGTTAACACATTATTTTATTCAAAACTGAATTTGCCATGTGCCTGCACAGGTTTCAGACGAGTCTAATTCCGACCTAGCTTGACCTAGAAACCCTACAATATACACAACGCAGTACCTAATAGTACGTTGAACATATTTGTTCGACCGGTAAATCAAACAAGTTAATCATTGAAAAGGCTTACTAAAATGAAATTAACTAATGTATTCGCTAGAACACGGTTAGTTACATTGATACATGTTTTAATGTACATAGTGATTGAACCGCGCGTTCGCCCACACAATATTTTAATTTTTTTATTTATTGATTTATTTCAGGCAACAAGGCCTATAGAAATACAATAATACTATATAAAAATGAAATAATATATATCCTCACGCCTTACCACAAGGGTCCCCGAAGGGGTAGGCAGAGGTGTATATGTAATACCCACACACCCACTTTCCGCCAGAGGTATATTAGGTGCCAACGTGACAGATGGCGAGTCCATCGCCGTTTCTCCAGCACGACTATACATACGCCTTTGAATTTCTTCTCAGACATATGCAGGTTTCCTCTCGATGTTTTCCTTCACCGTAAAGCTCGTGGTGCGACTAAGCACTGTACTTAAGTTCAGAAAAAACTCATTGGTACAGTCGGGATTTGAACTTGCGACCTTTGCGTCGCAGGCAACTGCTCGAACCACTCTGCCACCACGGCACAATAAATAAAAATTACCATATTCTTAAGATGCTCGGGGTGTTGCGTATCAGGCCTCTGAATCGCCGGAAAACTACACCTTTCGGCCACGCCAAAATATTGTATGCGAAGTTTCCGTAGGTTTGTTCCCTGACAAGTTTTTCTTGGAAACGGTACCACCGTAGTTCAATATTAAATTGGACATTCAATAAGTGTCCTTTACGTCAATAAAATATTCTTGATATGATCACAGACCAGTTAGCACTCCGCTTCTAAATCCGTGTTCCTGCAGTCATTGTTTCGAGAATTTTCCACGGAAAAACTGCGCCCCCAAAAAATCCAAATCAAAAATCTTTTATTCAACGTAAAGGACACAAGGAACTTATCGAACGTTACATACTAAATATAAAACTGCGCCCCCAAAAAATCCAAATCAAAAATCTTTTATTCAACGTAAAGGACACAATGAACTTATTGAACGTTACATACTAAATATAAACCGAAAGCTACATCCAACCACCCTATTTACATAGCACACCTGTTACTCACAACAACAATAGTCCAGCCAGTGAATAGAAGATAGCCGGACCGACCAACATATTGGAGTACTGACCGACCCAAGGTCAGAATTATGAACGAGATTGCCGCATTAGCGCGTTGAATTGATATGTTAATTTTAAACTTATTCCTGATGGTACAGAACTAGTTGCGTGTGGGTGCAAAAAAGACAGAGCATCTTGTCTATGGCAGTGACACGTCGGATAGACTGCTATGTTCATGACAGATATATTGTTGATGCTGGCAATGGTTACATTTAATTTATGATATTATAAAGTCCTCCATGTGATTTATTTATTTATTATTTACATAATTAGTACGGCTAAAAACCAATTACAGTAATTAGCAATTATCAGAACCTCTTTCATACACTTATCTCACAATACTCCAGACATCACAAACGTCACACAGTCTACTTGTCACCCAGTCAAAGGGTTGGACTTATTGGGGAGGGGGAGGATTGTTGCATTGTGTAAGCAGCAGAGGGATTAGCCCCATTATGCTGCCAACACAGTATAACTCTCCGAACACAGAGTGGCAACGCGCAAGTGATACTTCGGTATCGTGAGCGTGAATAGGCTACGGTAACCAACCAGGTGCACAATATGCTTGTTTGCCACTATAGTTGTGTCTGCGTGTCTGCGTTGAGCTGACGCGTCAACTTTGATGACAAGTGGCTATCCCGAGTACCCCTATAAGATAGTAAGATAGGCGCAGTTTGTATGAATCGCGGCGATCGCAAGTATATAAATTATATCGCTTTGAGGGTTCCGTACCTCAATCGTCAAAAACGTATCTCTAAAGGCATATCTATCCCGTCCGTCTGTCTGACCATAAAACCCTACACATATCTCAGAAACGGACCGCGTTGTTAACAGGCCATAATCTTTGCAATCGCCAAATTTCACGAATTTCACAACAATCTCATTCAAAATTTATAATCATACCTGGAGAGTACAGCATGGAGTTCTTCAAGAAGGGTGTGAAAAGATTCCTGCAGGGTCGGCAACGCGCGAGTGATACCCCTGGTGTTACAAGCGTCTATAGGCGGCGGTGACCGCTTATCATCAGGCGGACCGCATGCTTGTTTGCCACCCATGTGGTATATATATAAAAAAATAGGACTAACCGAAGATAATTTAGGACGAACTTCATACAGAATCCTGTAATATTGGATCCCACTCGCACTCGTCCGGTATCGAAGTTATCAGTCCGTGGACCACCCACTAGCAACGAAGACACGTGTGTCGATTTCCCAAGCAATGCGTAATTGGTTCACAATTTACTATGCATTACAACAACAATTTAATATTATATTAACAAACTACAACTTATAATCCTTACTAATATTATAAATGTGAATGTAAGTTTGTTTGTTACGCTTTCACGTAAAAACTACATAACCGATTATCATGAAAGTTTGTACATATATTCCTGGAGGTATAAGAAGTAACATAGGATACTTTTTATTGAAAAAAAAAGCCGGTTTACTGATATTTTTTTATGTGATGGCTTATACCCAGGATTAAGACATAGGCTACATTTGAATCCCGAAAGATTCAAAGCTCTAATATTATAAAGGCAAAAATATGTATGTTGCTCTTTCCACGCGGGCGAAGCCGCGGGCATAAGCTAGTACATATTATAAATGCGAGTTTGTAAGATTGTTTGTTCCTCTTTCACGCTTACACTGCTCAACAGAATTGGATGAAATTTGGCACAGGGATAGATTATTTATTGGCTGGGTTAGCACATAAGATTATGCCAGAACAAGCCGTAGTGCCGTAGGCGTTGCCTGCAGCACAAAGGTCGCAAGTTCGAATCCCGACTGCACCAATGAGGCTTCTGAACTTAAGTAAAGTAATTAGTCACACCACGAGCTTTACGGTGAAGGAAAATATCGAGAGGAAGCCTGCATACGTCTGAGAAGAAATTCAAAGGCGTATGTATAGTCATGCTTGAGTAACAGCGATGGACTCGCCATCAGAAAAACTCATTGGTACAGTCGGGATTCGAACTTGCGATCTTTGTGTCGCAGGCAACTGCTCGAACCACTCGGCCACCACGGCTCACTCAATTTAGGTGAATTGTATTATTTTGAGATATGTCTTAAACCATATATGTATGTGATCTCAATGATAGAGTCGCAAGTGTGCAAGCGGGCCACCGGGTTACCGCGATGGCGGGCCTAGAATGCTGCACGCCTGCACCTAGGCCCGCTAGCCTCGTGTGAAACGCACGACACACATTGGCCACTATAATAACTGAGCAATCGACGCGTAGGCACTTGAATAGCATTTTATATCTATTTATTTTACTTACAACTATCCTTACAGGTTATTTATTACCTTATACAAAAAAGCCGTGGTGGCAGAGTGGTTCAAGTAGTTGCTTCGACACAAAAATCACAAGTTCGAATCCCAACTGTACCAGTTTTTCTGAACTTAAGTAAAGGGTGATTAGTCACACCATGAGCTCGAAGGAAAACATCGAGAGGAAACATGCGTCTGAGAAGCAATTCAAAGGCGTATGTATA
This sequence comes from Drepana arcuata, assembly GCA_016069955.1. NCBI lineage: Eukaryota > Metazoa > Arthropoda > Insecta > Lepidoptera > Drepanidae > Drepana > Drepana arcuata. The sequence goes on along the minus strand of JACCPG010000519.1, from coordinate 44,440 downwards.
GTCATGCTTGAGTAACGGCGATGGGCTCGCCATCTGTCACGTTGGCACCTAAAATATATCTCTGGCGGAAAGTGAGTGTAATGGTAAGTATATTACATATACACCTCTGCCTACCAAATCAAAGTGATACAGCAATAAAATCAATTCAAAGTGAACTGTACCAGTCATAAACTTGTACACGAACAAAAAGTTGCAACTCTTACAAAGTTGCAGAAACTGATTCCAGTCGTTGCGGGAAAAAATGCAAGACAAGTTTCTACCTCGGCCACACCATTTATAAAGCTCTTTTATTTGTCGAGCTTACTTTGTTTTACGAAACGAGTAGCGCCGATAAAAATATGACTAAACCGATACACGAACAAAAATTTGCATATCTGACAAAGTCTCTGAAGGACGGGAACGTTAAGAGTACTCGAAACCGACGAGCATGTATGAAGAGACTGATGAATGTGGACGAAGCAAAAGAGGTATGTAAGTCTAGAGAGAACTGGCGCTCTATACTCTCTGCCTACCCCGTTAGGGACTTGGCGTGATGATATGTATGTATGTATGTACAAAGTTGCAAAAACTGATTTCAGCCGTTGCGGGAACAAATGCAAGGCAACAAATTTCTACCTCGGCCACCCTATTCATTAAGCTCTTTTAATTCGTTGAGCTTACTTTGTGTAGAGAGAGAGAGAGTATAGAGCGCCAGTTCTCACAAAGTAGCGCAAATAAAAATATTCTAAATCACTTAAGATTACTTTTCTACGGTGTTGCGTTCGCGGTGAGTCAGATGGATTGGCCTGATGGCAGGATCATTCGTGCTTATGCTGCTAGGATAGGAACTCCACACAACTACTTGCAATGGCTTTGCAGATGACTGAATGGCAATAGAAATATTATATATATATATAAATGTGTATATATCCTCACGCCTTCCCACATGGGTCCCCGAAGGGGTAGGCAGAGGTGTATAGGTAATATCCACACACCCACTTACCGCCAGAGGTATATTAGGTGCCAACGTGACAGATGGCGAGTCCATCGCCGTTACTCAAGCACGATTATACATACGCCTTTTGAATTTCTTCTCAGACGTATGCCGGTTTCCTCTCGATGTTTTCCTTCACCGTAAAGCTCGTGGTGTGACTAATCACTGTACTTAAGTTCAGAAAAACTCATTGGTACAGTCGGGATTCGAACTTGCGACCTTTGCGTCTCAGGCAACAATAACGAAATTTAGTGAAGGTTTGATACTTGAGTTGAGAGAGAGAAGAGTTTGATTCAATGCGGTTGATTGTATGTTCCGCTTATGACGGACTGGGTAGTTAAATAAGTACGTACAGAATATAGTTTTTCCTAAAGTGTTTCTCATACATACATACATACATATCATCACGCCAAGTCCCTAACGGGGTAGGCAGAGAGTATAGAGCGCCAGTTCTCTCTAGACTTACATACCTCTTTAGCTGCGTCCACATTCATCAGTCTCTTCATAGTGTTTCTCTATCGGTATAAATGCAACCAATGTAGTTATCTTGTTACTACGACTAACGGACATACATTACATATTTAAGTGTGAAACAATCAAGTACAATAACCCATTTGATTGGTGCACACATCGATAAGGAGCCGCGATAACTGCATAGGGCATTTGGCAATATAATACTTTGACAATTGACCTCAATGCATTAGAACAATTATCTATTATCACGAGACGAGGGAGTGGGCATACATTTTGTATAGAGAATATGAACTGCATATTTTTTTGTTGAAAGCTATTGACATGGCCACGAGTCCTTTTTGGTCACGAACATTTTTAAAAGTGTTACTTCATATTTATGTATATGTATTGCATATAAAACTGTCCGTTCAATATTTAAAAAACTAAAAGTCGACGACGAAAGGAATATCAGACGAGGGAAACATCAGGCGGCGATGGACTCGCCATCTGTCACGTTGGCACCTAAAATATATCTCTGAAAGCGGGTATGTGGTATGGCGAAAAGTGGGTATGTGATTACTACGTATACACATCTGCCTTCTGGGACCCTTGCGGGAGGATATATATCTTATTTTCTATTTAAGAAACATCAAATCAATAAGGATAAGCAGTGTAACAAAACCTTTTTGCTAAAACTTGTGTGATAGATGATCGTCTGTCGCCGTCTCCCATGACTTTAATAAATAACATCTATCGAATTCTTTTCGATCTTCACTTCCCACTTCATTTCGGTAAATCGCACATCCATAAGTAATACATTTAACCACGACCATCAAACTATTTCCTTGAACATTAGTCGAGTTAATTTGACGGATGTGACTTAACCACGCGGGCGATAATCTCGTTCGATGGCGGAATCGTTACATGCGCAGTCAAGAGAGTGCAAGATACATATTATGAAAAGGAATACATAACGTGAAGTCCACATAAAAATTAGCCCTTATTTTAGACCTTCCTGGAGGGACTGGCGGGAGAGAAGATTTCTCGCTAGAACACCATAGATTTTTTATTTATTTATTTATTTATTTACACCCACACTTTAACATCCTTACAGTAGGTATACCAATATGATGTTAAAAGAAAATAATAATAATAATAATAACATTAATAAACTAATTTACAATATAACAAAATACAATTTAAAAACTTATGTTTATCAAATAGTTTCTAAGAATTTTCTAACTGTTTCTGCGAGTTTCGGCAGATGGCCTGTCCTCTGTCCTCTGTGCATAAAGGAGGGCTCTAGGCTCGTGTGGAAGGCACCAGTGCCCTCGTGCAATTTATCACAACTCAGGGTAGCTAACTTCGGCCCTGGTACCCTCGACGGGCCATCGACAGCACGACGAGTCCGCGACAGCCAGGGCCTCCACCCTGACTATCTACAAGCCCGTCTACCGCCATTTAGTGGACTCTTACGCTAAAGTACTATTCCAAAGTGGCTGGAAGGCAATGGTTGCCAATACTACTTTGTTTAAAAAAAAATAGTTGTGGTCGTAACGGTCGTATTCATTTCAATAATTTATTGACGTTTCAAACACATTAGTCATACATGACACCAACACCGAGCGCAAATAATAGTTTATTGAGCTTTTTGCATACGGAGTAGATTAAGTAGGCGGCGGACATAGTGTTTGTTTGAACGATATTTGACGATTCGATATTTAAAATACCACGAGTAAATACCCGTACCGTTACAATATGTCATCCTATGATGATTTCTAGTATGTACCTTGTGACTATACTGGAATGTACCTTGTGACTATACTTGAATGTACCTTGTGACTATACTTGAATGTACCTTGTGACTATACTGGAATGTACATTTGCGACTGATTTCTAGAATGTACCTTTGTGCCAGTATTATATACTACAATCTACAATGTACATTTTAGATTTACCTCATTTACAGGTTTTCTTCACCTTAAAAGAAGCTCGTGGTAAATAATTTAAAGTTCATAAGACACATTGATACATAACACAAATTAAAAAGTAAGTAAACATTATTGGTAATTTTAAACTAAAGTCAAATCGAATCAAGCTTGCGCCTACTAAGGATCGAATAAAATTATGAATAAAATAAACTGCTTCTAAATATAAAATATGTAAGCATAGGTGTGAATGAATTTGAATTTCCGCTAAGTAACACCATATGGTAACACTGTACAATAAAGTTATATATTTATCCTAATTTACTAATTGTAATATTATACGACGCGAATACCTCTGACGGAGGTCAAACATTCCGAAAGCATTATTGATTTATTACGACTTGGTTGACGGACGAGTAACTTACCTGAGCCGGGACTTTTATTCCTTCATTAGAATTACCTGTAAGGATAAATATTATTAGTACATAACATTATTATTATTATTCCTTTATTAAAATTTACACTACATAAAGTGCATATGGTAATGTTTAACTGTATACTCTATAAACTTATTCGGTAAACTTATATTTAAGAGCCGTGGTGGCCGAGTGGTTCGAGCAGTTGCCTGCGACGCAAAGGTCGCAAGTTCGAATCCCGACTGTACCAATGAGTTTTTCTGAACTTAAGTACAGTGATTAATCACACCACGAGCTTTACGGTGAAGGAAGACATCGAGAGGAAACCTGCATACGTCTGAGAAAAAATTCAAAGGCGTATGTATAGTCGTGCTTGAGTAACGGCGATGGACTCGCCATCTGTCACGTTGGCACCTAATATACCTGTGGCGGAAAGTGGGTGTGTGGGTATTACCTATACACCTCTGCCTACCCCTTCGGGGACCCTTGTGGGAGGGCGTGAGGATATTTTAAAAGTAAAGATTCAGAGACACCACGGTTCAATTCCACGGAACGAGTTTGTGGTAAGTGTCGTGAAGCAGGAAGTTTTTTTATATGCCGACATAACAAATGCAAATTTCATTCTATGGGATGAATAAATACATTTTACATCGATAATTTTGGCATTCGCACCATACAAACAATGCAGCTTTGAGGAAATTAATACATATCCATGAATTTATTGTGGTTAATTCAACATGGCACCACAGACATCAGATTTATTTCATGAAACTAATCTACATACACGTCGTCCAGTAAATAGTTTGCGACGTCACAGAAAATGTAGTCAGAGATTTAATTTAAACCACGCAACGGATGTAGTATCCGTCACCGCTCCATTGGCAAGATATCTCCATAAACCTCGTGGTGCGACACAGTAAGTTAGAAAATCTGGTACTTGGGATCGAACATGCATATATATTTGTTTGAGCAAAACTAGAGCGACACAATTATAGTCAAAACGGGCGAGCATGCATAAAAAGACTGACAAACGTGGATAAAGCGAAAGATGTCTGAAGTCTAGAGAAACCTGGCGCTCTTCTCTTTCTGCCTACCCCGTAAGTCGGTGTGATGATGTGCTACTATGGTTTGTACATATACATCGTGTGTGTGCAAAAGGTCATGTCGTTTACGTAAGCGAGCGAAAGTGAAATTTCACCGCTCGAGGCGCTACGTACCGCCCGGCGTATTAAGGAGAAGCCATCTTGTAAGAAAGTCAAGTGCCAGCTGATACGCTGACCGCTAATACCTAAGACAGCACAGCGCTTCGGGACACTTGTCCTTCACACGCTACATTCGTAAAATAACGGCGCAAAATCAATTGAGTATGAATTAAGGATAAGCTCTTTTTCATAACGAATGTTCGTGAATGAGCGATGTCGCAAGTAGGTACATTATAAGCTTTGATTTTTAATTTTACTACGAGTAAGTTTAAATGCTAATATGTGTATGGATGTTTCTCAATTAACAGTCAGACGTCTGAACGGATGAAATTTGCACAGATATAGATTTAGTTGCTGGAAAAAGACAGATACCTAATATGTTTATTCCCGAAAAAAAGTGATTAAATATTTTTCTTCTATAATATTCTAGAAGATCTAGAAGCCAGAGCAACTGTCTGCCGGGTTGGTGAACGCGGATTTGATTCCTAATTGGGGCGAACAAATTGCGAACTGAACATGAACGTCAAGATAACTAGAAACCGAAGAGCATGTAAGAAGGGACTGATGATTGTGGACGAAGCGAAAGCGGTATGTAAGTCTATGGAGAACTGGCGCTCTATACTCTACAACTCTCTTGCCGGGTAGGCAAAGAGTATAGAGCGGACGTTTTCCATAGACTTACGCGTTAAGGACTCGGCGTGATGATATGATGATGATGAACATGAACATTTGTACCTTACCCTTGGATATAGCAATATAGAAGTCTTAAGATAAGATTCCATGACCCCATCACAAAAACTGCAGTATAAATTAAATGATACAAAAATAGTAACTCTTAAATACCTGTATTTAAATATATTGCAGAAATGTTATCAATTCCTTATTGGCAGAAACGTCACAAGTTCACATCTATTAGAGGTTCATTGGAAATGCTTAATAAGTATAATATAATTTGCTTGCATATATCATTAAATAGTCAGAATACGCGTGATACTTGATTTATCACACCACTTACAAATGATAGATCTTTAAATAAATGTCCTCGGCGTCACTGCCTGTAATGTACGGACCAATCGAAAACACTATTACGGAGATTATAAATCAAATAATAAATCTCGTCGCCATTCGAATTAACGAGAACCGTCAAAATACCCTAAATCAACGAAAATGTGTGAAGTGACTGATGAGTGAAGCGAAAGATATATGTAAAACTGGAGGACTGGCTTCCTGAATTAAAGTATACCTAGTGATTTGGGCGTACGAGCTTCACAGAGCAGGAGAACATCGTGAGGAAATCCATCCATATGAGAAGACTTTCAAGCATGGCTTGAGTCTTCTTATGGGAGCGGCCAAGGATGGGAAAATCAAGAGTACTAGAAACCGTAAAGCATTATGAAGAGACATGAATTAGGATGCAGCGAAAGAGCATAGGGAGAACTCACGCTTGCTTTTGCGAGAGACATATGTATTTTTAAGCGTTGGTTCTAGAAACACCAGTGGCATTGAACAAGTGAGGCGGACAATCAAACATTATCATTATTTTAGCTCCCCTGAGCGCACTGCTGGGTGGGGTACTTCCTACCTCACTAATATATAACAACGTTACGAAAGCGACGTCTTTTATTTAATAATACATAATAACAAAGCAGTTATTATCGACTTTTCTCTTTTGCCTGTTGCTCATAGCTTTCGAATGAAGTAATTGATGCAAAAACAATATTTAATTTGGGTATAAGGAAAAATAAATAAGACTCTCAACTTGCCACACTTAGCTTACCAGTTAGCACCTTTACGCTTGGGCCCCCTTATGGGAGATAGTATAATTAATATACAGGAAAACGGGTTTGTGCAAATGCGTGACATGCAAGCTTGGCCTTAACACGTGTCTAGAGAAATTCACCTTGAAAAGCGAAAGGTGCTTCAAGTGTTCGTATCGAGACAGCCTTTCTTTAACAATAACTATATGCACCATTACTTTACAAATAATCTCTGCCACGCTGATTAGCCTACAAGCGTATACAACCTCATTCAATAACTCAAAAGGTTCGATCCCTCTCATAGCATTTGTTATACTTGAATGCTTTATGTAAAAAGTTATATATTCACAACACCCCATGAAGATCACGAAGCGGTAGGCAGAGGAGTACCACAAACTTTTTCAGCGGATATTTATTTTAAGGTGCAAATCGACAGAGTCCATCGCTTTTTCACGACGACTCCAAACGACTATGACTTCTCGAACGTATTATGCAGGTTTCCTGCCAATGTGTGCCTTCCCTGTAAAGCTCGTGGTGTGAATAATCACGGTACTTAAGTCCAGAAAAACTCATTGGTACAGTCGAGATTGTAACTTGCCATGTTTTTGTTGCAGGCTTCTAGAACCACTCGGCCACCATGGCGCTTATTAATAAAGATAACACCGGTTTATCCGTGCACCATGTCTGCATTTGTTTATGGCCGTGTCGCACGACATGTCACACGACCTCTATATTATCTACGTCATGAATAATTTAAATAATTATTTATTATGTATGAACAATATAACTGCGGAAAGCGCGTAATATTGTTATTCTACGGAGCGTAAGCAATTTCTCGCGTAACGACTGTCTAATTGTGTTCGTACGTACATATTTCCGGTAAAGCCAAGGACTGAAATTAAACTACAGTTTGTTACTAGCGCGATCTTAGAAGATCCATGTGCATGTGTATACTAACACCACATACCTATTCACTCGAATCGGAATCAAACAAACGAAGAGCAAGAAACATATTGTTACCTTGCACTCAAAGCAAAAATCATCACTTTGGGATTACGAACGCCCACAAAATTTACAAATACAGAATAACATCTAAGAATAGTTCTTCTTCTTTGTTGGCTACCATCTCATCTCATACCCCTATCTTGCGCAAGGCGGAACAGTTATATATGAATTATTAGCTTACGTCAAAAGCTCGTAGGATATACATACATATAAATCAATTTATAACGTGAACATGGGAATTAAGATGGCATTCATTGACACAGAGTGAGATGCCATGTTGCGCCGCTAGGCATACAAAATATTTAAAAGTTAAGACCTCAGTATCTATATCTCTATAACTCATGCATGCATAAAGCTACTATGACGCATCCCCTATATACACATCCAAAATGAATAAAAAAAATACTGCCCAGTCACTATCCCACGCGGACGAAGTCGCGGGCACAGCTAGTGAGCAATAAGCTCTGAAACATCGGGTGTAGGTCACAATATGAGCACTAATGACCTTACAGGACCGTTATTTGCACTCGGCTCTGACGGTGGCAACAAAAACTCAAAAACCTTCCAGTCATAAAATGATTCACGATGCGCACGGTAGATGGTACGACCGCATAATAACCTATCAAAAGCGTGTACGCAATTCTAAACATTAATTCTACAAAACAAGGGTTATAACTGCGTGATTGGACACGGTTTCTTTGTTTGGCACTGAAATGGTCAGTGAGCGTACTCTACACTCCGGCCAATATGTTTGTATGACGTTCTTATATAAAATTTAACACCGCTTGCACTTGGAAAGTATATATATGTGACTTATGGCTCGATTCGTGTTTTATTTTCCTGTTGACAATTCTCCAAGGCGGTTTAATTCACCTGGTGTAGCGCAGACTTATTATAAAACACATTTAATTTATAAATGCCTCACTTAAAACTGAGTAGCTCTCGCAATAGACTATTTTTTTTACGGTCACAGCTCATGCAGAATGCGAAAAGGCGTTAATAAAACAGGAGACTGAATCGAATGAAGCTTTGAGTAGGATTATATACTCAGATATCATTACGCCGAAGCGCTCACGGGGTAGGCAGAGTGTAGAACGCCAGTTTACAGATTTGGTCTAACAGCAAGGAGTAACATCAAAAACGTCATATATACATAATATATCCTCACGCCTTCCCATAAGGGTCCCCGAAGGGGTAGGCAGAGGTGTATAGGTAATACCCACACACCCACTTTCCGCCAGAGATATATTAGGTGCCGTTACTCAAGCACGACTATACATACGCCTTTGAATTGGTTCTCAGACGTATGCAGGTTTCCTCTCGATGTTTTCCTTCACCGTAAAGCACCATAAAGCGGTGTGACTAACTACTGTACTTAAGTTCAGAAAAACTCATTGGTCAAAAATCAAAAATCAAAAATCAAAATATTTTATTCAACATAAGGGACACAGGGAACACTTATTGAACGTCACGTTTAATAAAGACTAAACTTACCACCGTTTCCAAGAAAAAATACCTCAGGTACAGACGGGATTCGAACTTGCGATCTTTGTGTCGCAGGCAAATACTCGAACCACTCGGCCACCACGGCTTACTGATGTAATAAACATATAACTAACTCTATACGGATATTTGTTCCACTTCAGTGGTCCTCAAAGTTCAGCACTGAATGGATGGCACAGAGGCTATCTAAGTCTTATATTATTAAGGAATTATTAGAGAAAGTAATAATTAATATAAACTAACTATAAATAGAATAAATGACCCAAATCTGTGTCACGCGGAAGGGTGCCAAGAAGACTTGCCACGTTGTATCGCAATGCTGATTCACTGAGCGAAATATTCGCCAGCCCTCTTGTCACGGGAGGCCTCAAAGAGTTTCCTCGAGACATCCCTATAAAAATGAAGAGCATCCGGTCCCCACGGCCCTAGAGTTTCGACTCCAAACGCCACAAAAACGTAGTCTTGGCTCAAGGTAGCATATTTGCGATGCTTGAGGTTGCATCCCACACTAAGGGCCGTCCCACAGAGGCTTGTTTATTTCAGAATATGTACCAGCCAAATCGGATTTGACGCGGGTTAATACGCGTGACACACCTACTAACTAAGTAAATGTAGTAAAACCGAGCCCTGCGCAGTCGGCACGCGGGCCAATCAAAAGGTTATTTTACTGATAACAAAATGAACACAAGTAAAACATGTACAAAGTACATATGACAATCCAATTACAGATAACGTAAGCACTCAAGACTTTCGATTATTGAGTCGATTTTGTATGTTTGTTTACCAATAACAAAATATATACATATTGCACGTATAAGTTACCCCGGCAACTTTTAAGACAGGTAGGGCACGGGTTTCCCGTTCGAATTCGGAGCTGCCCGACTGGGGCAGGACCTCCACCTTAAAGAAGTCCGTAGTCAAATACACCAACTTTTCCAAACACCTAGATCAAGTCGAACGGACACATGGACGGACGGGCACGTCAAGAGTACTCGAAACCGGCGAGCGTGTATGAAGAGACTGATGAATGTGGACGAAGCGAAAGAGGTATGAAAGTCTAGAGAGAACCGGCGCCCTATACTCTCTGCCTACCCCGTTAGGGACTCTGTATGATGATATGTATGTATATACTATCAGTGCCATGTAGTTTCAGCCGTGTACATTTAGATTTTTCTAGAATATAGCAGAAATTATCCCCAATATAATTTATGCAACAGTTTTCATTGTTTCTCGGCTCCTTTTGGTCATAGCGTGATGTTATATAGTCATTAGTGTTCCTCAATAAGCGGGCTATTTAATAAAAAAATCGAAGTTTCCGAGATAAGCGAGGCGCTTTTTGCGAAAGAGCATATTTAAGAGTATTAAACAAAAAAAAAATAACAAACCAATTCCTTTTCAAACACAGTGTGACCCATCTAACCGTAACTCGTGATAACCTGCGAGTACATTTTAACACTGCCTCGATAACCTGTGGATAGTCGAATTTCTTTCCATATTATTCGTCGAGCAATAATAAACCTTATTGGTGTATGTATTTATAGTGGTTAATCGTACAAGTGTACAGGCTTGTTCGCCTTCACCTCAAATGCAAATCTGCGTATAGCGGTAACGGAGACGGCGCGCGGGGGGGTGCGGGGGGCTGCGGGCGTCGCGGCGGGCATACAGATTTCTAACTGTAAAGGATTGTCTGGTACCAATGCTGTTATACCGGTAAACCTATATTGATGTAATATTGCATTACACGTGCATTGGTAACGACCGTCTGAATGTGTGCCATTAATTTAATATCTTACAATCTCCGCAAATCTTACTTATAAGTGAACGTTTGTGAGGATGTTAATTCCTCTTGTACGCAAAAAGTACTGAACGGAAATTGATGAAATTTGGCACTGAGATAAATTATTAGCTGGATTAACACTTAGGATGTTTAGCTCCAGGTAAATCAAGAAAAATGATTAAATACAAATTTTACATTGGTGCAACCGCGGGCACAGCTAGTTATAGAGATATATAATAATAATATATCCTCACGCCTTCCCCCAAGGGTCCCCGAAGGGGTAGGCAGAGGTGTATAGGTAATACCCACACACCCACTTTCCGCCAGAGGTATATTAGGTGCCAACGTGACAGATGGCGAGTCCATCGCCGTTACTCATGCACGACTATACATACGCCTTTGAATTTCTTCTCAGACGTATGCAGGTTTCCTCTCGATGTTTTCCTTCACCGTAAAGCTCGTGGTGTGACTAATCAGTGTACTTAAGTTCAGAAAAACTCATTGGTACAGTCGAGATTCGAACTTGCGACCTTTGCGTCGCAGGCAGCTGCTCGAACCACTCGGCCACCACGGCTCATTATGTAGCCAAAACACTTTCTTCAGTCTCTGCTAACATTCCGGTATCAAATACTCTTGACGTCCGCATCAATCCAACTGATCCAAGCTGAGAGCGTTATCGCAAAGCGGAAAATACCTACATAAATATTTTTGAATACCAACGTCATACTATCGCACCAGACTTGCACCGACAGGTAAGTCCAAACAGGCGTGTCACACCCGTGATTCTCACACCTTAATTACAGTGAGACGTGTGATAATCGGTGATAACGTATCACCACGGAGGATGACACTGCGGTGCGTGATAGAGGCGTGGTGATGACACTCGCTTACAAAGGCTGTTGACATTTGCTAGCTTAGATTTAAGCAAGATAAAATTTTCCTTAAGAATTTGTGTCATATTTACAACAAACTGCGTAAAGACTGCGCAACGACCTTCTCGTAACATAGATACTTACACAAATAAGGGTAAAATAATTATATATATATATCAATCACGCCTTCCCATAAGGGTCCCCGAAAATATATCCTCTGACAGAACGTGGGCGTGTGAGTACTATCTTCGCACCTCTGCCAACCGGGCCCCTTCCGCGACCCTTGTGGAAAGGCGTGAAGATAAGGTCCAAGTAAGTTTTTCCTCGAAATTGCACCGTTGCCATGTCAGGGCCGGTAGTGAGCAATAACGTATCACTCAAAGGACGAAACATATCTGAAAGTCCATTCTACTGACATGGTCATGTCATTTTATTGACATAACACCAACTAAGTGAGAATTCCTCACAAAGAGAAATGTCAATGAACGTGGTTATAACAAACAACTGTACCAGTTTGATTGCTAGCATTCTTGGCGAGATGGACATGACTAAAAGGCAATTGACATATTTTTTTTCTGCCTACCCATTCGGGGACCCTTGTGGGAAGGCGTGAGGATATACAATAAAATCAAAGAAATATATATGGTAATTCCATCTATCACACTGGATATTATATATTATATTTCTATATCCGGCAAAGAAAATAGTGTTGTTATACACTTGTGGGTAGACGAGAACATATATTTTATTGATGTGCATATTTTCCTTAAAATTTGGGAGAAAAACTTAACTGACAATATGGGACGCTATAAGCAGTGGCGTAGCTACCGGAGGGCTAGACGGACGGACTCTGTCTAATAAACTATAAATTGAACTAGTAAACATTTATACCACATTCATCATCATCACAATCATATCATCACGGCGAGTCCCTAGCGGGGTAGGCAGAGAGTAGGCGCCAGTTCTCTCTAGACTTAGATTACATCGGAATAGAAGTAAATGGCAACATAGATTATTTTTTTCATTAAAATAAATTACAATGTGTATTTGGTTTTATTATGGACTGTATTACGACGAAAATAAATCTTAAATCTTTGGAATAATAAAGTTCCATGAATAATACATATAATGGTCATGATCATAATAAAATATCGCTTTAAGAGTACAACGACTGACTGCATCAGCGTCCAAATACGTCATATAGCTGCACATATATTCTAACGACACAAACAATTATACATATAAAAGATTCACAACGGGCGCTGGTAACGAACCCGTGACCCTTGACGCGGCAGTCCAATCGCTTGGACAGCATATCTATTTTGTTATTCGTATGGTATGACGTAATTTACATCATCAAATTGCAACTTGTAAGTTTTCCACTCGTGTCGCTACATGAAACCTTAGAGCGTACAATGTCTGCTCAATTAGGGTAAACCATATAAGACAACTAGCTGTACCGCCCAGCTTCGCCCGGGTGAAAAAGTTAAATTTCCTGAAACACGATCGCAGCGCCACCTATCGGATCTAATTGTGATGTAATAAGCTATCCTACCTTTTAAGTTGGATCAAACTGCACACGGTGTGCAAATTTGATTAAATTGTATTTTAAGACGAAGCATGAGCAAATAACCCTTTTTTGGATGAAGAAGTGTGTGGTAAACGCGTTTTATGTTCAATCGACGAAACCTGCAAGTGGATTTAATTCATAGATTTTTCTTTAAATTAAAAATAAATTGCAATCAAAGTAAGTTCATAAATTAATGACGTTCGAAATCGCAAGAGAAATGAAATAATTTCAGGCAGGTTACTGTGGATACCACTAGTACAACCACAAACGTACCACTTACAACCACAAGTTTCACCTGCGTTAAAAAAAATTAAGTAGATCTTTTCCTGGAATAAAAATAACATGCGTGTTTTTAAGCTAATCTCTCTCTGTGCCAAATTGCATCCAATACTGATCAAAAAAGTACGAAACGTGAAAGACGCACCAACATCCACACAAACTTGTTAAGACAATTTAATCTAGAGATTTAATTTAATCTCTAGATTACATAAGAACTTTGTTTCAAGGACCAAGGGAATCGAATCCGGCTCAAACGGAATAACTTTCTCTATATTCGCACAGGGAAATGGGACCGGTTGTTGGTTTGTAGAAATCTATCAGTATTCACCGCGATCACAGACACTTTCGATGCACGAATTCGTCGGCATGACAAGTGGCCGATTCGCCACTCGAGCGCATTTAGCAGATTCAACATCTGAACACGTGGCAACATTTGACATTACGACTTTATGACACCGACTTTCGCTATCATTTTAATAGCTGGTTTGCGAGCAAAAGTAAGAGGTCGCAAATCTTGTAAAGATCCGAATGTTTTTAAATTTTCAGACATCGTTGTAATCATATAGGTGCGCGCATGTGTTCAGGATTTTAATTAAATTAACAAAAAAATGCTAAATAAATCTAGAACAATGTAAGTACGCATTTAAAAAGCTACATATACATATAAATATTCGGTTGTATGTTTGTGTGCACGTCGCTAAGTTCCTCATATTGGTACCGTTTGGACCAGTGTCGTGACTTTTTGTGTGTTCGGGTCGGGCGTGTTCTTGAAAGTAAAGATTGATTTTTTTCGTATATTATTTCACCCAAGCAAAACTGGGCTGGATAGCTATAGTATAGGTATAATTTTTGATTTGAAAATGTTTTGAGCATTAAATGATTCATAGCCAATAGTTCTTTGACCTTCTAGCATGAAGTTCAAATCACAACCGCAATGGCCGACTTACGGCTTGATGTTGCGGTCGGTATCTAAATAACAGACAGGTAATTTACTATGCTGGGTCTGCACCTGCATTGCGTTGAGTATAATACCTAAGACAAAGGCAGACTGATAAAGATAAGATAAGATATCCTCACGCCTTCCCACAAGGGTCCCCGAAGGGGTAAGCAGTGGTGTATAGGTAATACCCACACACCCACTTTCCGCCAGAGGTATATATTAGGTGCCAACGTGACAGATGGCGAGTCCATCGCCGTTACTCAAGCACGACTATACATACGCCTTTGAATTTCTTCTCAGACGTATGCAGGTTTCCTCACGATGTTTTCCTTCACCGTAAAGCTCGTAGTGTGATTAATCACTGTACTTAAGTTCAGAAAAACTCATTGGTACAGTCGGGATTCGAACCAGATAAAGACCACGTTCCAACTACCTAGATTAAGTCGATCGGACACTCATGGGAACGTCAAGAGTACTCGAAACTAGCAAGTATATATGAAGAGACTGATGAATGTGGACGAAGCGAAAGAGGTATGTAAGTCTGGAGAACTAGCGCTCTACTGTCTCAGAATACCACGTTAGGGACTCGGCGTGATTATATGTATGTATGTATGTATGCAGTCAACTGGATAAGTTCCAAAGGGCATCTACAACTTAAACCCTAACAATGGGTACAGATAGATAAAAAGGAAAATATTGCTAATGTGAATGTAAATATGATACATATTCAATCGTCATGTTTAATTACATGGGAAGTTGTATCACACACGCCCGCAGAGTTTATAAAGCAACAATTGCATCACGATTCACGGGCCATTGTTGAGTCAATGGGACTAATAAAGCTGGACATCGAACGTTCTGGTAACGTCCTAGACGAGAGCCACGCGGCAAGAATCCAACCAAAGAGATCCCACGGTTGGTTTCTTTTTATGAAACACTTGCCCACACAAGTGCCTCAAGACGGAAAGGTACACAGAGGTGATAAATAACCCTCTTTTTATTTAAGTAAGGATAGATATTTAAGTAGGATATTTAAGTAAGTGCATGCATATGCACACCCACATTCCGCCAGAGGTGCCATATTTTAGGTGCCAACGTGACAGATGACGAGTCCGTCGCCGTTACTCAAGCACGACTATATATACGCCCTTGAATTGCTTCTCATACGTTTGCAGGTTTCCTCTCGATTTTTCCCTCACCGTAAAGCTCGTGGTGTGACTAATCACTCACTGTACTTAAGTTAAAAAAACACATTGATACAGTCGGGATTCGAACTTGCGATCTTTATGTCGCAGGTAACTCGAACGATATTTTATGGTATAATGACAGGAGGGATTGACGCCACACATGTGCATATCGTCAAAATTCAAATGTCGAATATCTCGATAAGGATTTGCACACTATTTACCTAACAAAAACTCGTTAACATATTCAATCGACTTCCTTATTTATATCGGCAAGTATTACTGAACTTTGTTATATTAAACTTTGGTCTATGCATATGACACATTTGTATAGAGAAGGCCGCTCATGGGCGACGGTAACCGCTTACCATCGGGCCGTTGAATGTCACCTTTATAATCTCGATGTAATACCACTGCCGATTACTTACTTAAGACAAACATAGATGATCAAGTAATCGTCATCAATTTAGATTGTCCTTTAAATCACATTCGTCATGATAATATGAACTAGATAACATAAGTTGGCTATAACACACGCTATTCAAGAAATGCTGCAGTCATCATTTCATATTTACAGACTTTAGGTAGATAGAAGGTATTTATGCCATTTATCATACTTTATGCCAAGATCCTGGCATTATTGATAAAAATTAAGATCGAGAGAATGTAAGTAGGTTTCTGGCACAGAATGTATCTTTAATTATCACAATTTCAGTTTTTTTTCGAGAAAGTTGTATTTTTAGTCACCATACCTTAAAATAACCTCTCTCTCAGCAATGTGCATAATAATCTTTACATGTATACATATATGTAATCACGCCTATTTCCGTAGGGGTATGCAGAGACCACTTCTTTCCACTTGCTACGATCCTTACATACTTCTTTCGCTTCGTCCACTTTCATTATTCTCTTCATACATGCTCTTCGGTTTAGGGTACTCTTGACCTAGCCTTTTTTCAAGACGTCCCTAATTCGGTCTCGAAACGTCCGCCTAGGTATAGTATACAACAAATAGCCGTGGTGGCCGAGTAGTTTCCCGCAACACGAAGATTGTAAATACGAATCCCAACAGTAACAATGAGTTTATCCTAACTTAAGTACAGTGATAAATCACGCCACAAAATCTACGGTGAGGAAAATCATCAAGAGGAAACCTGCAAACGTTTGAGAACACATTCAAAGGCGTATGTATAGTCGTGCTTGAGTAAACGAGACGGACTCGCCATCTGTCATGTTGGTACCTAAATTATATCTTTGGCAGAAAGTGGTTGTGTAGGTATATAAAAACATAACACAAAGTCGGTTCCTATCCAGTCAGGGACTTAGGATTAAGATGATTTATATGCATAAAACCAAGATGCTTCTCACCGTCACTTGGATCTATTATAGTATGCAACGAATTTATATGCGATTTTCGTAAATAAATGTATTCGAGGAGACGATTTAAATGTATTTATATACAAATAGTTTATAGACACAAGAGTACACCCAACAGAGTGAAGCAGTAAACATACAAACAAAAAACACATCAAAATCATTCCTGCAGTTTGAAGGAATTCCGTGACAACAAATATATATACATATAGTGATTGTGTCATATCCATTAGTCACATTGGAACTTAACTAATTTCCAGAAAAAAATATGCAAATCTCCTGCCAATATTGCCAATACCTACCACCAGGGATGATTTTCATACATACATACATATAATCACGCCTCTTTCCCGTAGGGGTAGGCAGTACATACTATCCTTGCATACTTCTTTTGTTTCGTCCACTTTCATTATTCTCTTCATACATACTCTTCGGTTTAGGGTACTCCTGACCTGGCCTTTTTTCTGTATTCAGTATTTCTCATTTTAGAAACAAGTGAAGTCTATTGGTCTATAGAACAAAACAAAAGTGACATTAACAACACCTTGAGCATAATGTCAACAGCTGATTAAAGAATGTAAATAAGAATGAGGAAAATATATATATAAATAAGAGCAACATTGCCCTACCGACAAATTCTTAGATGGACTTTCAAGGCAAAATGGTCATCATATTGAGCTAATACAACTAGTAACTTACAAACCACTTTCATATTGAAAATACTGTACTCAATAAACAATTAGAAGGATATGTACACATTGTCGTGCCGTGGTGGCAGAGTGGTTCGAGCAGCTGCCTGCGACGCACAGGTTGCAAGTTCGAATCCCGACTGTACCAATGAGTTTTTTCTGAACTTAAGTACAGTGATTAGTCACACCACGAGCTTTACGGTGAAGGAAAACATTGAGAGGAAACCTGCATATGTCTGAGAAGCAATTCAAAGGTATGTATAGTCGTGCTTGAGTAACTGCGATGGACTCGCCATCTGTCACGTTGGCACCTAATATACCTCTGGCAGAAAGTGGGTGATATACCTATACACCTCTGCCTACCCCTTCGGGGACCCTTGTGGGAAGGCGTGAGGATATATATTTTTATGTACACATTGTCAATAAATTGGCAAGAAAGTGTTACTAATAGAGTAATCAGGAGTCTTCAGATGGTTGTTTAAACCAGTTCTTTACAGAATAAATATTGGTTTGTGAGTAGGTTGTGCATATAGGCACTCACAGCTGAGTCCTTGTATACATACAAGTCATTATTATTATTACTTTCACCTACTCTCATTGCAAGTACTGAATATTATATTTTTCAGACAGATTAATGCATAGGTGAAGGTGAAGTATTGTGCTATCTGGCTATATCATGTTTCACCTTCACCAGTTCTGTTGTATAAACACGTAGTGTAAAGTGATTGAGTAACGTTAAACATGTCAATACATATGTACTGATTTATGTTATTTTTTGTATGAGAATTCGAAAATAGTATTAAATGATATATTTGCCATGAGATGCTTGATTAATTTAGTGCTTCTAACTCATAATCTACGAATACATCTGTTTCGTAACAAAGAACTTGTGGATAATGACGAACGGCTATGTAATCGTACCAGTCGCTAGACGAGTGAAAGTGGTAACTTATAGTTACCATCCTGGAGGTTCATGGTCACTCTACCTCACCAAACGACAAGCAATCTAACCATCGTTTATCTACAACCCCCTACTAACATTATCATTCCATAGAATAAACCATTCGTATTTCGTAACGGTATGTCAAGGCATTGCCGTCCGCACTGTTTTTATCGCAATGATAAATCAAGTCACTTACCTTAAAATAAACATCCATAAGGATGCAGTCCGGGAGTGAAGGCAATACATTCCTCTCGCACTTTGATTTCTGCAAATAGTTCACTAAATTTGTCAGACACAGCTCGTATAGATTATCTGGTATTTTCTTCACACTCATTGACGACGACGCGTCAGCCATCTTGGCAAGGTAAAATAAAACTCGCTTCATTTTGCTTGATTCTGAGATCTGACAGCTGCTCGATTTGATTCGCACGATGTTCAAAGCATTCTTTGCTGTCTCATTGGGCAATACTAAGCACCGTTTTTGTGCTTAAACACAAAAGAAGAATTTCTATTGGTCAACGGACTCCCAAATTTTAATAAAAATGTAAGTGGCCCTTTTCTGCCTGAGTTTTCTGCCATATAAAGTAGATGTCATGTGATAAGAAACAAAACAAGTGTGGTATGAAAGAGGTAGATAGAAGTAATCATATTTATACGTAAATTCTATATGTATGTTACTTATTTTTATCGAACCACCAGCACGACAGCTGATTGTGAAGCGCGGGAAACTTTGAGCTGAAATGGTTTGCTAGAGGTTTTTATGTTGGCTTTTATCATAATCGTAGCGGTATCTTATCTGACTGTTTGCGTATATTCATTTGTAATGATAAAAATACACGCACAGATGTGTGGTCACTATATATGGTGTCTTTTATAACGAAAAATTACATATCCAGAAAAATGGGTAGGTTCTCATACGCTTACCGATGTAATTATGTCTTATGACCTACATTCATAAAAAATATATGTCAGTAAAATATCTGGTTCTACCTACGCCGATAGGCTGTGGTAGCTGCATCGGGCGGGACTTGTCTTTTCTGGCCACCTTTGTGGTAATAACATATTTTTATTACCAAAGCACCTACATTAATTACGGCACACAAATAAGGTTATAGGCCAAACGGATCTTTTCAAAATTGAATCAGAATTATAATTTCTCGAATGTACAGTACATCCATATAGAAGATCAAATGTAGTAGTCAAATGGGACTGCTTTTGGGTAGTGTTGTCCTTCTTTTCAAGCGCCTATAGACTACGGTAACCGCGTACCTTCAGCATTTAAGTTGGTAATAATAATTAAGGTAATTCTGGATACTTTTGCTACTTGACCGAACAAAAGCGAGATCAAGGCCTCCAACTAGGCCCTTGCTAGAACCCAGTTCCCAGTTAGGAAGCTGAGCTGGCCTGGTTACCATCAGGTTAGAGGCGTAACTGTACCATCTTGGACCCGCAGTAAATAAATCGAAGTAAATAAATAATTTAAGAGAATAAGACGTTTTATATGAGCAGACATATATACATACTAACACTTAAATCTACATTTATGGCTAAAGTAATTTAGTAAGTTTTATTTAGCGTGGTTTAAAAGGAAATAAAGAGCACCCAGGCGCCCTTTAAATCCAGGGGCCCGTGGCATTTTGCCTGCTCTGCTTATAGTTACGCCATTGCATCAGGTGGCCCGCACGCTTCTTCAGAGTCCTCAAATAAAGGGGGGGTCCTGTCGTACCCCACTTCTATAGAAATTGTCCCTGCCTCCTCTGCGCAGCCTCGGTCTGTGCTCGAAATACGTTAGAGGTTAATATATGCAGGTCTGCAGTAGAATGGCAGGGAAATGACTCAAAGCAAACGATACAGTAGAACATTACCAGTTTAATGAACTGTAAGTAGGTAGGTGTTAAGTGTTGTTTGTTATTCAGTCTGGGGCAATCGACTGTCTACTTTTCAGGATAAATATTACTGTCTCAATTCCTACATATATTGAACCTATACCTTTTTTTTTTCAGGGCTTTATTCACAAAATCTTGCCATGCTTAGATTAGAGCTTTAATGACAGAGTGGTTTAAATGGTCTCCTGCAATGTTAACGTTCCAAGTTCGAGACCCAACTGTACCAATACTTTTTTAACTGGTACAATAAGTTATCGTACCGCGAGATTCATGGTGCAGGAAAACATCGTGAGAGAAATGCATAAGTTTCAAGAAGTTCACAAGCGTATGTATAATATTCGTGCCTGTGGCATCTATGATCTAGGCACATATAACAATTTTCGGCGAAAAGAGTGTTGTAACATCTCTACCCTCTCTCGCAGACCCTCGTCGCGTACTGGCAGTTAACTTAGTTACGTACTTCCTTGAAGAAAATGTATGATAGACGAAGCGAAAGAGGTATATAAGTCTAGAGAGAACTGGCGCTCTATACTCTCTGCCTACCCCGCTAGGGACTCGGCGTGATGATATGTAATTAAAAAGTAGACTTTTTTGCAGTCTGTCTTTTAGTCTGTCTCAAGTAAATCTTACAAGAATTATGTTCCATTTGACCCATTAGGAAATAACGTCGAACAATATCATCGAATGACCGATATAAGTACCGATATAAGTACCGATATAACTATAAGTACGTTGTAACAGGAATGAGACAGCTATTATTCACCGTGTAACTTGAAAGAAAAACATGATCCTCATGTAGCGTTTTAACAACGATGCCAAACTGGTAGGCTGCTGGAAGTTTTCCCTAGAGAGCAGTGCTGGTGTAGGTGTATAGTGATAGACCCAGATACTTCAGTCTGAATGTTGTTTAACAATCAAGGATAGTATAATGAATGAAGGAATCTATCTAAGAAATATCTTGCATGAACATAGAAGCGTATTAAAAATTAATTGAGGAGCTATGTGGATCAAGGATACCCGAATCATCTCTCTCATTGATAAATATAGAATATAATCATTTGCTCAGAAAAATTGGTGCCAATATTATTATGTCTCAATTTACCTACTACCAACTTAGAACAGTTACTTACTGTAACGTCAAAATATATATTATAATTTATAAATTTAAATCGATTAAAAACGGTGATTAATGTCTTTTAAGTGACAGTTGCTTATTTTATTGCCTTAGTTCAAAGCTGCCAACGTAACAATCCACAACAACACAGTTAGTTTTTTTTTTATTCTGTAATAGCAACCAAACATTCACATTTGCGAGGGGCCCGCACTGGTTTGATCCGGTAACGTTAGAGATTAGAGCATGAGAATTTGTAAATATTTTTGCAGTACATAACTATTTGCAAGTAAAGTAAAGTACTCCTCGCTACTTGACTGGACGGCTAGATACCATACCAATTAAGATGAATAACATCACACAAAGCGTGAATAGTGACATTTTGTTTGAAATGTATCGATAAAATCTATCCCACAATGGTCCCGAAGGTACCCCTTCGTGGACCCTTGTGGGCAGAGGTGTATGGGTAGTACCGACACCTATATTCGGCTAGATATATTTTATGTGCTAATGTGCCAGATGGTCCGACGCCGCTTCTAAAGCACGACTATACATACGACTGAATTTCTTCTCTGGCGTACGCAGGTCGGTTTTCATAGTATAATCTACCTATGCGCGCGACTTCGTCCGCGCGGAATTTAACAAGAAAAATATTGTTCAGTTTCTAAAATAAAAGTAGCCTAAGTTACTCCTTACATCAGCTATCTGCCAGTGAGTCGCCGTCAAAATCGGTCCAGCCGTTTCAGAGATTAGCCAGAACAAACAGACAGACAGACAGACAAAAAAAATGGTATTCATATGCATTTAGTAAAAAGCGGTTATTTTTATATTACAAACACTCCGATTTCATTTATTTGTATGGATAAAGATATCTAATTACTAATTATACTTATCCAAATCACAGTCTTCGGCCATGGTCCAAAGTAGGATATTTAACTTCAGGATATGAAAGATTACAATTCCATCTAGAAATTAAATAAGGGGCACAACGAACACTTCCTTGCTAAATTTGTTCTGGACTGGGATAACACCTTACAAAAAAAACAAATGAAATTTCCAACAACATTTATTGAGACATTTTAAACTAAACATTATCACTAGAAATGGTGAACACGACCTGTGTACATAACTAATCTAACTTTAAAGCTGTCCTATAGCAACGTAAACGCCACCTCACTGTTCGGGTGTCCTATTGTGGACAAACAACACAAGATTTACGAGTCAACAAGTACATACCATTGCCAAAATTATACTATTTAGCTTATTACAGGTTTTTATTTTAAATATGAGTCAAGCTAACATGTGTCATAGAATCCGTAGTTTAAATATTACAACTAATGTCAGGAACTCGGCGTGATGATATGATGATGATGATAATGATGTAAATGCGAAAGTTGGTGCAGATGTTTGAACGGATTTTAATTAAACTTTAAAATCTTGTAGCGTAAGTAATCTAATACCAAAATCCAGTATTAAGCTAATAAAACGTACCTACACAAATCAACTTAAAATTGTTACATAAATATAGATAAATATTTAAATGCTACTAAATTGCTTGGACCATGCATTGGTAAAAAGGTATTATTAGTATGTAGTAACAGCAAATATTAAACTGACCTGTATGAAATGGACTTGTTAACCTCAAATTATCCCCGAACATCACAACGGTCATACAACTAGAAGTGACACCAGTCTGAACGACAGCTATTTTTGTCAATATTATTATTACTACGACAACTAGACAATGATATACATACTTATAAAGATATATAGAACTTGCGAAAATAACACTATTGGATTTGATTACATTACTGGTAAACAATATTTGTCACGTCAGTACAGTATGTAGTATGTTGTATGTTTATACACATATATATATATACATATATGTATAAACGTCTTTTATATATATGAAATCATAAACACAGCACTAACAAATACATTGTCATTGAATAAAAAATAACAATTGTGTCTTTCACTCACAGATAATCACCATACTTGAGCTGTGTCTTAACAGATTATATATTATGATTTAGTAATGTAACATTCCAATAAGAGTATCCAGAGATAGATTTTTTTCATGTGTCATGCGAGTTTAAGTTAACGTGTCTTTTCATTTATTAAGTCAATCAATCCACTCTTTGTGGATATAATATGTATATGTGACCCTAGATGTACGTAGTGATACTGCAGTACTGATGTGATGAACATGTTTATCAGTGACATCGTATATTCACGAAGGTGTCGTTATTCGGAGCAAGCGCCACTCCTGGCTGTGATGGTCATGTCGGTTGGCCAATTACTTGCCGATGGTGAACTTGGAGATGGTCTCCAGGAGGTTGATGTACGCCGAGTGCTCGTACGCGGTGCTGAAGTCCGACAGATTCTGCACAAAGTCGTTGCTGATACCCTTCTCCTCGAGCACGTTCATCAGCAGGTCGTACAGGTACTGGGAACATGTGATAATTTATTAAACAGAATGTCACGTTGGCACCCAAAATATATCTCTGGCGGAAAGTGGGTGTGTGGGTACTACCTATACACCTCTATCTACCCCTTCGGGGACCCTTATGGGAAGGCGTGAGGGTATATTTTTATATTATAAATATATATTATATATCTATTTATTGATTGACTATTGATTCTGTGATCATTGACAAATTAATGAATTATAAATTAAAATTACTACATAGTATAAAACAAAGTCGCTGTCTGTCTGTCCTTATGTATGCTTAAAACTTTAAAACTACGCAACGGATTTTGAAGCAGTTTTTTTTAAATAGATAGAGTGATTCAAGAGGAAGGTTTATATAAAAAATATTAAGATTCGCAAAGCAAATGGCGTAAACGAGTGTGTGATTGTAAAGATGAAGAAAGGCATGTTACGTTGGTGTGTACACATAGGAAGGATGAAGAAAGAATGCGAAAGTGTGTGCAAGAAGAGGCAATGGAAGTCCACGTTCAACTACCTAGATCAAATCGATCGGACACTCAAGGCCAGGAACGTCAAGAGTACTTAAAACTTAAGCGAGCAAGTATGAAGAGACTGATGAGAACTGGCACTCTACTCCCTGGCTTACTAAGGACTTGTCGTGAAGATATATTTAATTATTATTTGCGCATACACTCCCGGCTCAAGTGTACGTATGTAAGTTCATTTACATTAAGGTTATCTATACGTCGATAGCTCGAGTCTGTGGCCATACCATAAATCGCATAGTCGATACGCTGTTCATTAGTTTAAAATATATCATTGTGCATTGAGCTAGGGTAAAGCCCTCATTAATATAATATATTGACTTGCTATCAAACTTTGCACAAACACTGTTTTAGTTCGCTTCAGAACATACATTTACCGGGAAACAACTCCATTTTCGTTTTACTTCAATATCTGCAATTAACAGACATTAGCGTCTAACAATTCTTACTTTTTATATTATTATTATTTATATTATTAGCGGTACCCTGCGGTTTTACCGGAGTAAAATACACTTTTTTTGCTTTTTTTTCTGTTATAAAATCCAGCTAATATTCTATCTGTGCCAAGTTTCATCCAGGTCCGTTCAGTACTTATTGCGTGAAAGATAAAAAAAAAACCTCTGGAGTTCTTCAAGAAGGTTGTGAGAAATTATGCAGGAATATTTATTCCTGCATTTTCGTATGCAAACTTTTGTGATACATATAAAAAGAAGCTCACAAGCTTTCGCATTCATATTTGTGACAATGTAGTATGTATTTGGTTAAAAACTGCAAAAAGTTTGTTTGTAGCATATCAACGAATACTCCTGGAAGAATATCCAGGAGTCGACTTCACATCAATGCGTCACTCTGCCCCATTATTGGCACTCGACCGCTACTTGTGTTATAGCATCCAGTGTGGCATACTAATGGGACTTTTGCTGGGATTCGAACTTGCTACCTTGCGATCGAAGGCGGCGTGCATAACAAAGTGCCATGGTGTTCTACCAGTACGATGGTGAAAATTATCACCTATTTTGTCTATTGATGATAATTTTCGTCACCAATCCGATTTAACATTTTCGCCAACCAAGATTGTGTAGGTGACGCGATTTTCCGATCATTAACAAAATATGTCTAATATATTTTTATTATATGTATAATACTATACATAATTAGACATACTTCTATACGTACTATGTAATATAGATAAATTTACAGATAATGTTGAAAAAAAAAAATGTGATCTTGACTTTGTTGGTATATTTTGTATGTATGTATATTTGTTTTTGGTATAAATTCGTATGAATATTTGTCTCATGATTATAAATTATAATATAACGTAATATCAATATTCAAAGGCGTATGTATAGTCGTGCTTGAGTAACGGCGATGGACTGGCCATCTGTCACGTTGGCACCTAATATACTTCTGGCGGAAAGTGGGTGTGTGGGTATATTAACTATACACCTCTGCTTACTAATAATATATACCTATTTAATTTATTCTAGTTTCCATAAATGTTACTTCTTTGTCCTTTATATGTGTATACGTATGCTTAAACAATTTTTAATTTAAGTATGTATAAGTATAACATATTTCACTTTCCATTTTTAAGTATAGTTTTGATATTATAATAATCGCCCAACATTTCAATGCTCGAAACGGGCCACTTAGTTCGAGGAATAAATTAAAGAATTTGAATGATTAAGAGGATTCACCACTTTCACGAAAAACTACAAAACAGAGTCGGTTGACAGTGAGATTATTAGCGGCTAATATGTTCATAGTTATGCTTACACCATCGAGCACGTCGCCAGCGACCGCGTACACCTTGTCGTTCCACTCGCCCTTGTAGATGGTCACCTCGTCGATGCCAAATATGTCATCTGCCAAAACAAACCATATTGCAATTGACATAGATATCATAATGCAAAATCTGTTGACAAACCAATTAAACATTAATTAATACTGAGCTTGCTCATAGAACATCCACAAAAACAATAGAGCTTGATAACAAGGTATGATGGTATATTTGTAGGGGCAGTCCATAGGCAACGGTAACCGCTTAGCATCAGAAATCTTGCATGCTTGTTTGCCACCTTAGTGGTATATACTACAAAATTTGGCTTATTATTTATATTTTGATATTTACATTTTGATACATAGCAAATTCGCCCATAATGATATGTATGTATGTATATATATAAACAAAATCTTGAAAAATTTACTTATAATTAATTCTTAATAAGGACTTGGCGTGATGATATGTATGTATGTATAATTAATTCCTAATTTTTTTTATATTAATGACGAAATATTTTTTTCCAATACAATTGTCCTTTTACAGAATGGAGATAAACCATTATGAACAGGAACGCAAGATTCCATCCATCAGTGCACCACCATATCTTTTTATACCACCATCACGACAAACCAGCGAGCCGCCTGACGGTAAGCGGTTATCGGCGCCTATGGACTTACCACTACTACAGACTACTACGAAACTACAGAGCAACAAAGTATTAAAGACAACTCACTGTATTCATCAGCGCCCTGAGTTGGCGGGTCTTGGAGGAAGGAGCAGGTGAAGCCGAGGGTGGTGTCGCCCCGCACGAGGTCCACCTCGAACTGGGGCCGGGAGCGCATCTCGGCGAACTCTTGCTTGTCATGCTGCACCTCGCCTTCAGACTCATCCGAGTCCACGGTGTGGTTCACGTTAAAGGTGATTCTGACTCTGAGGGCAAGAAACACTTATTTAATGAAATTTTGTTCATATACTTATACTTTACTCTTTGTTAATCTGAGTATCATAATAGTATATCACGGCCGAGGCCGAGTGGTTGAGTCCGAAACCCTCATGGGGTAGGTAGAGCATAAAGCATCAGTTCTTTCTCGACTTCCACACCTCTTTTGCTTCATCAGTCTCTTCCTACCTGCTCCTTGGTTTGATAACTTATTTATTATTTACTTAATTAGTTTATAAGGGGAGATCCACAAATTACGTGAGATGTTTAAGGGGGAGGGGGGGTCGAGTCAAATCTCATCTAATCTTACGTTGGAGAGAGGGGGGGTCTCGGCAAATATCACGCAATTTTTAATTTTTTTTCTTATTGAAACAAAAAAAAACTATACTATTTTGACCCATTATCCAGATTCTAAAGTCGTCCCGGACAGAAAGTCGCCGTCGGGAATCGTAAGAAACTGTAGATTTCCGAAGAACCCGAAGATTCCCGACGGCGACTTTCTGTCCGGGACGACTTTACATGCTTAAGATTTAAGCATAACTGTAATACGATTAAGATCATTCACTAATTCATTCGAAAGAAAATGATTTCATTCATACTTCGACGTTATACATTACTACTGACTGTCAAACTACCATATTTGTTTTATACCAAATAGTTCAATTTAATCAGAGTTTACGATACAGTGTAGCCCGTCCTTTGTTTTCGCGCCACTGTCAGCCGAACGCGCGGCTCGATTTAAAATGAGTTATCAAGATTTTTATAATGCATACTCTACTAAAATCTCACGTGAGATTGGGGGATGGGGGAGGGGGTTGAATAAAATCTCACAACATCTCACCAGGGGGGGAGGGAGGGACAGAAAATTCAAAAAAACACCTCACGTAATTTGTGGATCTCCCCTAATTAGACACTATGGCATACAAAGTTCATTTTGGTCCATCTCAACAATTCATTTGTAAAGATTCTTTAGACGCTATTCTTTGTAGCTTTAATGTTCAATAGTGTTTGACATCAATTCAGCACTATTATGTAGAAAGCGTCACTGTACCCCGTGTTTGGCACCCAGTCATCTCATGGTAAGGAGATGCCAAGCGTGGCAATAATACGGGGAATATGTACATATTGCAGTATCCATATTCAGTGCATATTATTAAGTAATAATTACAGCCAGTTTCCTTTCACAATAGAAATGCTTACCCCACACTCTCCACTTCTCTATTGGAGAGACTTGAGAGTCAAGAGAAATTATTACATTTACGTCAAACTTTCTTCTAAAAGCAATCTCTTCATCCTCCTTGAATTGCATGGCATTTTTTATATTTCATATTCTTCCTAATTCCATGAAGTAGGCTATTTATTTAAACTCAGATCTCTTTTCAGATGATTAAAGGAAGCTATTCAATAATATTGTCAAATTTATTTTAATTCCCAGGCATTATATGTCAATTTATCAGTATGTAAGTAAGTAAGTAAGTAAGTAAGTTCTTTATTGTAATAACTGTGTACATTGTGGTGGTTAGGAAGTAGGTACTAAGACACAACAGTTAGTCCAGTCTGGACGTACAATATTTCATAAAACAATTATACAATTCTTATTATAAATTAAATATAATTGCCATTATTTATTGTGTATTATTCTAATTAATATTTTTACAAATTATGAATGTTATGATATTATATGCATAATTCAAAATAATTATGGATTAATAAGTAAAATTTTACAATCATTTTACAAATTAGATCGTGTCATTTAGATATTCTGATAAATCATAGTAACATTTGCCTATAAGTATTGACTTTAGTTTTTTTCGGAACAAATTATATGTAAGGGTCTTAATACCCGTAGGAAGCTTATTATATATCTTTGGTGCCATACAAAATATGCTCTTATGCAAAAGTGCCTTTTTTGCAGGGAGCAAGCACAGTTTGTTATTGTCGCGACGGTTGCGAGTAACATTGTCGGATAGCTTTTGAAATAAATTTGGATTGGACTTTACAAATAAACAGACTTCCAGAATATATAGTGATGGAAGTGTTAATAAATAATGTTTTACAAAGAATGATTTGCAACTATCTAGTGATTTCAATCCAAGCATAGCCCTAACGCATCGCTTTTGCATTTTAAATGCTACGTCTCTATTTGTCGAGTTTTCCCAAAAAATAATGCCATATCTAAGAGCAGACATAGCTAGACCATAGTACGCTGTAAGTACAGCATCTAAATTTGCTATTTTGGCCAGTTTGTGTAGTGCGAATGCTACACTGCTCATTTTTTTACTTAAAATTTCAATATGTGGTTTCCAATCTAGTTTTTTGTCAATGGTTAGGCCGAGAAATTTAGCTGTATCTACCGTTTGTATTGTATCATTTTTATAAGTACAATTAATATTTACAGGCGTCAGTCGTTGTCTGAAGTGCATTATTTGTGTTTTATTTAAATTAATTTTTAAATTATTATTTTCAAGCCAAGTAACCATTGATTGTATTGATGTTTATATCTGATTCGTATTCACTGTCAGGTTCATAACTGTTGCGTGCTATTGCTATTGTGCTATCATCCGCAAATAGAGTCATGGTATGGTTAACTGCCCTTGGTAGGTCATTAATATAGCATATGAACAAGAGAGGACCAAGAACACTGCCTTGAGGCACCCCATGAATTATGGTTCGTTTTTTAGAGTAATAATTTTTTTCACATTTATTATTTTGATCAAGTTTAGTAATTATGGTGTACTGTGTCCTGTTGGAAAGGTAAGATTTAATTAGATTTAGAACGTTTCCTCTTATACCAAAAGCTTCAAGTTTATCGAGAAGTATGTTATGATCTACGTGGTCAAATGCCTGAGTCATGTCACAGTACACAGCACATATATCATTTTTCTTATCCATATTTTCCATTACTGTTTTTAAAAAGTCAAAAATGGCCATATTTATAGTCTTATTTCGTCTGAAACCCTTTTGTTCATTACATAATATTTTATTTTTTTCTAGGTAAGCATATATTTCCGAGT
The DNA here is from genome assembly GCA_016069955.1 of Drepana arcuata. Lineage (NCBI taxonomy): Eukaryota > Metazoa > Arthropoda > Insecta > Lepidoptera > Drepanidae > Drepana > Drepana arcuata. The sequence goes on along the minus strand of JACCPG010000519.1, from coordinate 13,859 downwards.
TAATGTATTTTTCGAATATCTTTGAAAAGATACATATAAGTGCAATTGGTCTATAATTTTCTCTTAGTAATTTATTATTATTATTTTTATGAATGGGTTTAATAATTGTAGTCTTTAGAGCTTCGGGGAAAACCCCACTTGAAATACATAAATTTATAATGTGGCTAATGTGTGGGCTTATTATATCGCCGACAGCTTTAATAATCTTAGTGGATATACCGTCACTACCAACGCTACGTGTATTTTTCAAGTTTTTAATTATGGTTTGTATGTCTTTTGTTGTACTCGGTGCCATGAATAATGATTTTGAATTAGATTTTATATGAAGTAAATTATTTTTGAAAGCATTTTTATCACAGTTTAATATTGGTTGGATTTTATCAATAAAGTAATCATTAAAATAATTTGCAATGTCAGTCGGATCATTTACTATAGTTTCGTCTATTTTTATTTGTTGTATCACGTGATTTGGTAGGTTACATTTATTTTTGTTTATAATTTGCCATGTTTGTTTTGATTTATTATGTGAGGTTTTTAGTTTGTAGTTATTTTGAGCAAGGTGTGTTAATTTTATAATATTTTTAAATAATTTAGAATAGTTCAAATACAAGAGTTTATTTTTAGAATTTGGTTTATGTCTGAAGTTCCATAATAATTGTCTTTTCCTTTTGCTACAGGTTTTAACGCCACGCGAAATCCATGACAATCTTTGCCTAACTGGTATTGTTATAGTTTTGAGTGGGAAACATAGCTCGTAGAATAAGGAGAATAATTCTATGAGTTTGTTATAAGCTATATTTGGATCCTCTGTCTCGTAAATTTCTACGAAGGAAAGGTTTTCTATGCATGATTTGAATTTTAATATATTATTTTTACTGTAGTCTCTTTGTTGCTTACGCCAATAATTCAGGTTACACTTCTTTTTAACAGGGCATTGTAGTACCTGTGCTGTGTGATCAGACAATGCTAATTCAATGACTTCAGCTTTTGAATTCGTTACATTATGGGCAAAGTTATCTAAACACGTCTGACTTTTGATTCTAGTTGGTTGATTAATAGCCAACTTAAGGTTGGAATTTAACAATAAGCATTCAAACTCGAGACTGAGATTAGTACGTTTCAAAATATCAATATTGAAGTCGCCAGCTACCACTATTTTATCGTATTTTTTCTCATGTATTACTTGAAGCAGTTGTTCTAATTTAGAAAGGAATATATCAGTATAGGTATCAGTCATATTTGGTATTCTATAAATGCAAACTACCGCAATGTTGTAGCTGGAAAGCTCAATTGCACAGCATTCAATTACCTCTGTATGTGAGTATTTTGCAATTTCCGGCAGTTCTTTCCATAGTTGCCCTGATCGGACTAATATGCATGACCCACCTCTCTTACTGGTTGGCCTACTAAAGCATGCAGCTAATTCATAGTTAGGGATGAAAAGGTGGATTTCATAGCCTGCCATAATGAAATGTTCTGTAATGCACAAGACATCAATGTAGTATTTTCGACTGATTTCGAGGTCACTTAAACAAACTGTGAGGACATCAGCTTTGTTTATTAATCCAGCAATATTTTGATGAAGTATTGTTATATTCGATTCCTCGAAAAAAACGCTCACCTTCTATGGAATTACATTTTATGACTGAGTCGTTCATACCCGGTACAGGCTCCGAAAGGTAATACGTTTTATGCACGTTGATGAAATAGTGAAGATCCTTGATAATAGTGCGCATTCCGTTGTTATTAAGTTTACCAGTATATTTGTTAAACATTCTGCTGTCGTAGCATAGGTTTTTATTAGAATCCAAAATATATGCATATTCATGTATAGTAATATCATGGTACAGGAGATAATTAAAATTTTGTATGTATATACAAAATATTATTTTTTGTACATGCTCACATTTCATCCTTCAATTGCTTGGACAGCACCACCTCTGCACCGTCACTCTTCACTGTGAAGCCCTCCACTTCAGTGGGCAGGGTCTTCACCTTCTGTGCCTTGCGTTCAGCCACTATCTCCTCAGTCAGGAACTCCACAAGCTCCCTCTCACCTAATAATGTAAAAAAATTATAAACTGCAAGTCATGACAATCTGTCAGTGAATTTACTAACTACAAGAGTATTTAGTAATTTTATCATTTACTATGCAAAATCATCATCAAAAAAAAATCAAGGGCACTTAAAACCACTAGTCGCTTCGTCCACTCATCACTGTGGACGAAGCGACTAGTGGTACCGGCACTCATACAAATCTGCCCTGTAAGGAACTCTGCATGATGTCATATGTGTACGTAAAATAGTTAATACTGTCATAGGACAGAAGAATTTTTAAGCTACAAGCATGGCAAGACAATGCACTCGAAGCTGCACAGCTCCAGGTGACAGCAGCTAGTTGATAAATAAAAATGTATCAGACATTATGCAGGCACAAGGCACAGGTCCTGTCCTGGATGTGAGAATGACATGATATACCCTGCACATGGCACTAGACATCCCATAGACATAAGAGCCTAGTGTGGCATGTGTGCAGGGAGGACCTTAACTTAAGCATTAGTTGTCTAGGTTTGCTCCCTCAACATTGGTGCAAGATGAGTGCATATCTCATCATACATTTAGAAGCTGGGCTCTTGTCAGCATCTGATGCAATTCTTTCCATCCAGCACAATCTCTTTCACTTCCCTATATGTCACAAGAGACACTTAGTTTGTGATCTGATGCATATATGTTAAACTTGGCCTCGCTCATCCTCTCTTACCCGCTACTCTTAAACAAATTACAGTATTGTATATTCATATACTGATTAATGTGGATGAAGCGAAAGAGGTATGCAAGTCTAGAGAGAATGGGCGCTCTATACTTTTTGCCTACCTGGTTAAGGACTCGGTATGATGGTATGTATGTATATTCAACTCAAGTGCAGCAATGCACTGACAAGACTCATAGCATTGCCACACTGAAAGCAATACTGATTTTCTGAGAAAAATCTGTTCCAGCCTACTTGTCATGAAGCCTTTGTTAGATGATGGAAGACTCTTTAATTTGATGGAGAACATCTGGAGGCCAAGATGCATGTCTTAAGTAATGATAAATATGCCTTTATAAGAATATAAGTTGTTTTCATTACACTTTGTACCACTTTACTAATATACTTGAGGTTTTAATAATTCCCACCCAGACAACTAGCTACTCAATAATATTACTGCTAAGAAATATACAACTTCTATTTATGTAATGTTCAATTATTTAGGAATATTTACATTTGATCATACATGTACCGATAGATGGAGCTCAGCAGGACTTAGGAAACAGGAAGGAACAAGGACTCACCAAGGGGACGGATTTTTGGTTCCAGTTCATCTTCTTTATCTGCTGGGTTATACAATAAAACAAGTACATTTATAGAAGTTAAGCAAGATTAAGTACATAGAGAATAATATAAATAAAGCTAAATAGCTAAATTAAATTTATCTAAATAAAACACCCGTCCCGTCATTGTCTCGCGAGAGGATGCCAAGAAGGTTGGTGGCAGTATTGCCACGCTGTATGGCAATGCTGATTCAGGCATGCTTGGAAAATCGGAACAATCCAGACTTCCTTCAAATTGCTCCAGAGTACACACTACTAACGTGTTGCTTGGAAGTAAAATTTACTAAAAATATTCATTGTGTCTTAGCTTCAAGGAATATCATCCCTATAATCCTTTTTGACCCAAATTACTGAGTATGATATTGTGCAATTCTTAACCTAAAAAAATTATGATCCATTTTTTAAGGTTACCTTTAGTATGCAGAGCTTTCAGCCCACAGCCGCAGCTGCATGTGTTGGAGTGGTTGTGCAGGAGTCCTGTAGCAGCAGGTCCATCCAACCTCTTTGAGCAGCTCATGTGCCATATCCCCCGCGTGAAGTCACGTTTTACGGTCTGTGATCGAGATACTAACGCGCTCGTTAAATTCGAGCTTTTTACACAACTTTGTAATATCCGGTGCGCTGATTTTACTAGACCATTCATTTTGGTGGCAGTCGTAATTGTCACGCTATTTCTGAAATTGATTTTAGAATTTACAAGAAAAGAACACACCGGCAAGATGACAGTTTTTAAATAGACAAGGAGTGAGTGTGAGAGAGGCTGAACATGAACAATCACGATAGTGCGTATTTATGGATTGTCGAATTAAAGTCAGGACATCGCTTAGCCTTCAGGCAAATATTAGTTTATTCTCTATATTTACTAGAAATTTGTTATACATCCGGTATTGTACATTCTGTATAAATAAATTGGTGTCGTGTCCCCGATGGGATTGAAACGTAGACGACTGAAAGAATAGTTTCCGCTTCAAGAATAAATAATAGCCAAATAAAATTAAACAATCGAATCGACCGACCGCGGACCGAGTGACGTCTGTCATCTTCACGTGGAGAGTTCACTTCACAGCGTACAGCTACTTAGATTTTGTTTAGTGAGTGTTTTAGTGAATTTTTTCGTCCGTGATTAAACTGTTACTCATAATGGCTAAGAAAAGAAAACAAGAGGTCCGAAACTCTGAATTACCCAAGCATACTCCTGTAGAAGTCGTCGTTCAAGACGTAACCACACACCCCTTGTGCTTGCATGGACCAACATTACTATTTTCAAGCGAAAAAGGTCGTTATTATGGTTGTTCATCATGCAGAAACAAGAAGGACTGTACAATACACATTGATGAAGAGGACTGGATGAAGGAAAGTGTGAAGAAGCGTAATGAAAAGTACTATAGCTTAATTCCGAAGATCGACAAAATTGCGGCATGGAAGAATTTCAATGAGGTTAGAACGATACTTTTCTTAGTTTGAGATTGTTTTTAAATTTATCCATAACCAATTTATGCGAAATTGATCACATTATATGTTATCTTACATTGAACTAGCGGATTTTGAGCACATTAGTTGGATAGTTTCAGTTGTAAACAACAAAGGTAGACACTTTTTTTTTAAGATAAGATAAATTTTCATGAAACTTTTAGGTTAAATCCCGCCACCCATCTGACAGAGCCTACTGCAACACTTGCAAAGACCTGTACATCTTCTCCCAGGGCAAGCGGCACAATGGCAAAGATCACACAATCATCACCCCTCTCAGTGATGATCAGCTTGCACAACCATCCTCCTGGCTGCCAACATTGGAGAATGATTCCGTCGAAGCTCAGTATATGTTCAGCAAGGCATCTGTCAATGCTGTTTTGGGAATTTTGAAAAATAATAATATACAGTGAGTCCTTTAAATTAACTTATCACTTAATATCAGCCCAGCCCAGCTTCGCGCGGGTGGAATTTTTTTTTAAACCTTTTGGCATAAAATTTATTTATTTTATTGTAATTAAAATAGTCTATATTAATCAGTGATAATGTAGCATTCAAATAGTGGAAGAATTTTTCAGTCCAGTACTTTTATATTTATTTAAAATATATCATATATGTACAGTATATTTTTAAATATATATTATATTTAATATAAATATTAAACCATTACAGTAACATCCTCTGTGTTGGAACACCCTCCATCCATGAAGCAGCAACTGCACACACAGATTTCAACTCCCTCCTCTTGGATTATGATACCCGCCACCATCAGTTCCAAGCTCCTACTAAGTATATCTGGTACAATATGTTCAACAACTACATGTTCAATGGGAATGAGGATGAGAAGGTTTTGAAGAAGTTTTTTAAGAATTCAAAGTAAGTTTTTTGTTTTATACAAAAAAAATTGGCTTGCCATTCAATCTTGGATTAGACCTAATGGCGTTGTACTGCTTACAGCCTCATTTGCCCTACTCTTTGGCTGCAAAGTAACAACTGATTGCGTGTAGCATATTCGATTTTTCTTAGATCCTCTGGACAGGATTGGAGACGAAAATAGGAAATGACCTCTGATAAATACTGAACATATAGAAAAATATTCTAAAGATAGATTGCAGGTATATACAGCCATCTGCTCAAGTGGTTAGAGCATTTGACTGCGAAATTTGAGGTCACAGGTTTGAATCCTACTGTGGGCAGATATTTGAGTGATGAACATGAGTATTTGTATCTTAGTCTTGGATGTCCTATGTATACATCTATCTATACATAAGTAAATGTATTGTGAGATGAGCCTTGGTGGCCGAGTGGTTCGAGCAGTTGCCTGCGACGCAAAGGTCGCAAATTCGAATCCCGACTGTACCAATGAGTTTTTCTGAACTTAAGTACAGTGATTAGTCACACCACGAGCTTTACGGCGAAGGAAAACATCGAGAGGAAACCTGCATACGTCTGAGAAGAAATTCAAAGGCGTGCTTGAGTAACGGCGATGGACTCGCCATCTGTCACGTTGGCACCTAATATACCTCTGGGTGTGTGGGTATTACCGATACACCTCTGCCTACCCCTTCGGGGACCCTTGTGGGAAGGTATTAGGATATATTATTATAAATGTATTGTGGAATTTATATGGAGTTGATTGAATTATTGTTCTGCACTCATCTTTTACTACTTTCAGGAATGGTCTATGTATAGTGATGGATCCTCCTTTTGGTGGTCGTGTTGAAGCCCTCGCTCATACACTGCAGGAGCTGTCAGCCGCATACAATAAGATTTGTGACAAAGATGATGATAAACTCATACCAATCATATGGGCATTCCCATACTTCTCAGAGCCATATATTGTGAACATGCTGCCAGAATTGAAAATGCATGATTTCCAGGTAAACATATTGCTCTAGTCAAGACTATAGCTTTTATTTCATCTGTAGAAATTATTAGATTTCATGTATAATGATGTGAAAATTTTTTATAATATGCATGTGTGTAACTTCAAGGTACAAGGCACGAAGTAATGTTTTTAAAAATCCATTAATTATTTGTGAGGTTTCCCAATAGAGTAAGCGAGGTATAGTAACACCCCCTTTCCACTAGAAATGTGCAGGTGTGGATATGACAGATAGTGACATCTAAACCTTGCTTCTCAAGCATGACTATACATAATTCTGAATTTGCTTCTGAAATACTTACATTTACATTATTTTATAGGAGATCGCATTTGTGAACTCACTTATCACGAAATCTCAGGAACTATTAGGCCGATTGACTTGAAATTTGGTAGAAGTATTCCTTACGCGGTATAGAGGTCAGCTAAGAACGGATTTTAACATTTTTTTTTACCTTTTCACCTGGGCGAAGCTGGGCGGGACAGCTAGTATAATACATGCTATCACTTACTTAATTTCAGGTGGCATATGTGAACCACAAAAAGTTCCAAAACAAATCCACGGGTCGCAAGTTCGGGTCGCCAGTGCGTTTCTTCACTAACCTACCATTCTCAACCATTGACTTGTCAAACGACACCCACTATAAGAAGTGTGACAAGTGCAAATACTGGGTGTCGGTCAGTAACACCCACTGCAACAAGTGTGGGGAGTGTACTAGCAAGAATGGTATGACATATAAGCACTGTAATTCTTGCAAGAGATGTGTTAAGCCCACATTCTTCCATTGTAGTAAATGTGCACGCTGCTGTTTGGAGAAGGGACATGTCTGTGGTGTCATTGTGGAGAGCCAGGTAACATTATTTTGAGACGTATGTATGTTAGTATGTAACGGAATCTTTGAACATGATTTTAACCCCCTTCAAAACGTCGGATTAACTCGAAATTTGGTATACTTATTAAGGACTGATGACACTTCAATATTTTAAACATATTTTTGTTGGATTTTCTAGTTGTATTTTTTTAGTATTTTTAAACTATTATTATTTTGTTTACACTATTAATGGTAACACATAAAACCTTATTTCTGTAGCCATCGCAACCTAAATCCTGTATAAGCATAGCGCATTGATGGAACACAAGGACCCTCTTGTAGACATCCCTTTCTAGGTAGGTACAAGTTTAAAAATAATATATTTGTTTTGTTGCAGTCCTGTTACAACTGCAACGAAAAAGGGCATAAGATATCGCAATGTCCATCCGCTACAAATGCCACCAAGAAAAAACGATTAAGTAGCATAAAATGAAATATTTATTTACAAATAAATTGCTATTAAATTCTAATAATTGTTTAATTTCTTAGATCAAATATGTCTCTTATTAATCATGATTCAAACATGCACAATCAAAAATATTTACAATTAATTTGTAAATCAGCATAGCAATGAAACTTATACTTAATATCCTGTACATCACATTTTACAGCGCACTGAAACAATAATAACGTTAATATATTAACACATTACTAAAGCCATGGTAGCTGAGTGGTTCGAGTGGTTGCAAGTTTGAATGCAGACTTAAGTTTAACACTTAAGTAGTGATTAGACGCACCCACTTACCGCCTGGATATCTTTTAGGTGCCAACGTGACAGACGACGCGTCCATCGCCTACAAATCCTTTGAATTTCGTCTCAAACGTATGCAGGTTTCGTCATGATGTTACGGTAAAGTAAAACTAGAGGTGTGACTAATCACTAAGAAAATCTAATTGGTACAATTGCTTGAGCCACTCTGCCACCTTGGCTGTGTTTGAGCAACTATTTACTGCGACACCTGTATAGAATACTCACTTGACGTTAATCTTGTTGAGGAGTCGCTGCGAGCCCTCATAGCGCGCCTCCACCCGGAGCGCCTGCCGCAGCCACGCGCGCCGCACTCCGCCCCAACGCCGCGCGTGCGCCCGCAGCAGCTGCTCGCGGCTGGGCGGCGGCGCCTCGCGCTGAGGACAACCACACAGTGAGCACCTGGCCATGGCCTGATCAGGGTGACGGTACTATGGGTTCCCACTAATGTTACACAGCACAGTTTGTTTCGTCTTGCTGTAAATTGTCTGCTTTAAATAGCCCTTTTATAATATGTTTTATTTAAGGCTGTAGGCTATAATATCTATCACCTTCCCACAAGGGTCCCCGAAGGAGGGAGGTCTCGACTTCATAGACCCTTTTAGGCTTGAAGATATATACATACATACATACATATCATCACGCCAAGTCCCTAACGGGGTAGGCAGAGAGTATAGAGCGCCAGTTCTCTCTTGAAGATATATATATATATATATATATATATATATATATATACTAGCTGCCCGCCCCGGCTTCGCACGGGTGCAATATTGATACTAATAATAATGTAAAAGATAAAAATGGTTATAGTGGTATATCATTTAGAGATAATTTAATACAATCGCGGACTTTTATATCGATCATTTGAAGATATACTACTCCGTAGTACAATTATTTCATCTATCTCGTAAGGTTTACCAAGCGTTTGCGATTTAAGCGCACAAAAATATGTGCCTATGATCACATTACATATCTTTGAATATTTAGTTTTCTATCTATATATATAATTATATAGGAGATCCCATTTTTGAACTGACTCATCACGAAATCTCAGGAACTATAAGGCCGATTGACTTGAAATTTGGTAGAAGTATTCCTTACGCGATGTAGAGGTCAGCTAAGAACGGATTTTATGAAACTCCACCCGCAAGGCGTTAAATAAAAAAAACACGTTTTTCAACCATTGCTTTTTATGGCGCGAAGTACCAATGTTATCTGGGAAAAACAATTGCAAGAGAGTCGTTCTTCACTTGCGTTTTAAAACAAGAATTCGATTCAATGTTCATTATTATTTAAAGATTTTAAACATTTTTTTTTATTTTTTTTTAATCGATTATTTATACATTTAACCAAGAGTTATTTGTGACCTTTAAAATAATTTAAATTAGTTATTAATAAATTTAATTGATTTATTTCAACGCATAAACATAGATGATGCTCAAATATAAAACAATATTAATCGGACACCAAGAATCGTATTTATTGCATATTGTTATGGGATACCATAGACGATAACAAGTAAAACTGGCGCGTACCCTCAGAACAATAACTATATTGTTCTGAGCGCGTACCATAGATTGATTATGACGCGAAATACAAAATTACAAATGTCATCTGGGAAAACAATTGCGAGAGAGTCGTACTTCACTTGCGTTTAATTTGTTGCAAGAATTCGATTGAAATGAAGTCCCTTCCGCTGTCTGTTCGCTTAGATCTTTTAAGCTATTCCGCGGATTTCAATGCGGTTATCAGCAATACATAAAGTGATTAGCGAGGAAGGTTTATATTAGATGTTTAATGAATAAAGAAATATTCAAAGATTTGTAGTGTGATGATAGAAACATATTTTTGTGCGCTTAAATGGCAAACGCTGGATAAACCTTACGAGATAGATCAATTAAATGTACTACTAAATAGTATATCTTAAAATGATCGATAAAAATTTCCACGATAATATTTAATTCTCTCTAAAGGATAAACCACCACAACCATTTTTATCTTTTATATAGTATTATTATTAATATTGCACCCGTGCGAAGCCGGGGCGGGCAGCTAGTTTATTAAATAAGAGAAAAAGAGGCGAATTTGGAATAGTCTTGGTTTCCGATTTTCATTAATATTGTTTGATATTTGAGCGTTTTTAGCTGACCTCTACATCGTGTAAGCAATACTCCTACCAAATTTCAAGTCAATCGGCCTCATAGTTCCTGAGATTTCGTGATAAGTGAGTTCACAAATGGGATCTTCTATATATTTATAGATATAGTCTAGTTGTCCCGCCCAGCTTCGCTTGAGTGAAAAAAATAAAAGCCATGGACCCAGTGGCGCCACCTATCGGATCCAATTGTGAATCTAAACCATTCTCGAAACCACCTGAAGACACACGGATAATTTTATTAAAATCGGTCCAGCCGTTTACGATTCTATAAAGGACAAACATTCATTTTTATATTTATAGAAGATTAAATAAAAGAAAAGCCTTATAATAAAGATGCATATTATAAGTATAAAAAATAAATAGGTAACATAAAAACCAATACATATAGTTAAATTTATTAGCAAAGCAAAAGCGATTAAACGACAAACACAGTACGTTCACGTGTTACCTACGAACATTACAAAAGTATAAGAATATATATTGCTTGCAAAAATTACTGAACGGTATTGGATGAAATAAGGCACAGAGATAGATTATTAGCTGAATTAACACAGGATAGGACCGGTGTGTCACAGAGAATACAACAGTTGTCTTCTAGAAGTTATAGAGTGTTGTGAATATCGTTACAACAGATTTCTTGCCTTATTACCACAAGGGTAAAGTTTTGAAAAACATACATATCATCACGCCAAGTCCCTAACGGGGTAGGCTGAGAGTATAGAGCCCCAGTTCTCTCTAGACTTACATGCCTCTTGCGCCTCGTACACATTCATCAGTCTGTTTCTAGTACTCTTGACGTTCCCGTCCTTGAGCGTCCGATTGATTTGATCTAGGTAGTTCGAACGTGGTCTTCCTCTGCCTATTCTTGTACACACTTTCGCTTTGTATAATGTATATCTGTTTCGTCAATCTTATCGTCTCTATATGTCCAAACCAACCTTCCTACATGCCTTTCTTCATCTTTTCAATCACACCCCCGTTCACTCATCACTTGATTTGAGAATCTCTTCATTGCGGATTCGATCTAAGATCGTTACTCCGAACTGAAAAAAAAAAACCACAAAAATTGCCCGACTTGTCCCGACTCTACTAAACGTAAGTGAAGAACGACTCTCTCGCAATTGTTTTTTCCATGACATTTGTATTTCGCGCCATAATGAATCTATGGTACGCGCTAGTTTTACTTGTTATCGTCTATGGTATCCCATAACAATATGCAATAAATACGTTTCTTGGTTTCCGATTAATATTGTTTTATATTTGAGCATCGTCTATGTTTATGCGTTGAAATAAATTAATTAAATTTATTAATAACTAATTTAATTTATTATAATGGTCACAAATAACACTTGGTTAAATGTATAAATAATCGATTACAAAAAAAAATAAAAAAAAAAGTTTAACTTCTTTAAATAATAATGAACATTGAATCGAATTCTTATTTTAAAACGCAAGTGAAGAACGACTCTCTTGCAATTGTTTTTCCCAGATAACATTGGTACTTCGCGCCATAAAAAGCAATGGTTGAAAAACGTGTTTTTTTATTTAACGCCTTGCGGGTGGAGTTTCATAAAATCCGTTCTTAGCTGACCTCTACATCGCGTAAGGAATACTTCTACCAAATTTCAAGTCAATCGGCCTTATAGTTCCTGAGATTTCGTGATGAGTCAGTTCAAAAATGGGATCTCCTATATATATATAGATATATATATATAATTTTTCTATTCATAATATCCAAGGGCAAACCATCTCATTTTTAAATGTGTAGAGTGTAAAGTATTTTTTCACACTAACATAGTTCAAATTGATATTATCCTTGTGGGCAGCCAACTGCTCTGGCAGCAGGTCGGGAATGCGCGACACCAACGGCCCTTCGGGTTCTGGCAACTCTACACTGTCCTCCACAGGATCTTGCTCTTCATATACTTTACTGTAACATTAATTAAGAACATTAAACTGAACTGAACATTAAGAAACAGTATACATACACTATAATAAAACTAAAACAATATTTTTCTCCTTTGCAAAGTAGTAAGTCAGTTGAATTTGTTTCCAATGAAAATACTGCCTAGTTGCAGGTCCTATATTTATATATCTTATATTATATAGATATATATATTATATATCTATTACAAGTGGATATTGATTGACTATTGATTCTGTGATCATTGACAAAATAATGAATTATAAATTAAAATTACTACATAGTATAAAACTTTAAAACTAAGCAACAGATTTTGAAGCAGTTTTTTTTAAATAGATAGAGGAAGGTTTATATGTATATTACATGCATACTATTGTAGAGAAACAGTGATAAATTTAGAGGTTTGTAATGTGATGTCCTAAATAAACACATTATTTTGCACTAATACTGCAAACTCTGGCTGAACCCCAGGAGATAAATCAAAATAATGTACTACAGTATTGTACACCTTAAAAAGGTCAACAAAAAAGTCGGCGATGGTATATGTCTATCTCTTAAGGATAACCCACACCCCACAGGTTTGTATTATCTATCTGTACACTCTAAAAAGTATGATAATATCAGAAAATACAGTACACTTATTACATACACAGGTATTGCGAGTCTATATTGAATTTCACTTAAGAATCCTTCTATTCTAATAATATTATAAATACAAAAGGTTGCGAGTAGGTTTGTTCCTCATTCACACTACAAGTACTGTATTGAATTTGATAGAATTTGGCACAGAGATAGTAAATTTGCTGGATTAACAAATAGGATATTGTTTATACCAGAATCGACTTTACATTTTTGACTCAAAATGATCAATGAAAGTCAAGTTTCACATGTGTGAAACCTGCAAAAAAGTGGCAGCACAGCTTGTCATTGTCATAGCTAAATGAGAGTTCTCACCCAAAATGGCGATAGTTAGCTTTAGGCTGATTGGCAATCCAAGCCCTACAGATAGGGTACAGTGGTGAGTCTTCAACAAATTGAGACAAGTCCACGCTTCTGTCAAATAACTTGAGGACATAGGACTGACGTTGTGGGGACCGGTGGCGTCGGGACCTTTCTTCCTCATCTGACACATTGGTTTTGTCTACACTTGGGTTTCTGGAAATAAAAAAAAATATATATGCACACAGATGAGGTGGTGTGGGGTACTACAGACCTCTGCCTACCCCTTCAGGGACTGTTGAGGGAAAGCCTGAAGTTATCCTAATTATAATATATCCTCACGCTTTCCCAGAAGGGTCGAAGGGATATGCACGACCATACATACGAGATTTTGCTGCAACAAGTCTGGTAGTAGATTGTAGTCTTTACATTGAAAGGCACTAGTAAAATCCTTTTACATAAAAAAAAAATCTATTAAGAAGTCAGTGAATGAA